>JASDQU011029679.1:12497-23365 GCA_032191745.1 Picea mariana
TTTGTGTTTCAGCATTTGCGTTCTAGCTTCTATGTTCCAGCATCTCTTGTGCGTGTTCCATCAGCCAACCGATTTCCATCAATGACAACCTTGACCGTCTGCGTCATCTATGCTGTAGCCATATTTCCAACACTGGTGAAGCCCTGGAAATATGGGTCAAGTTGACCTAGGGATTTAGACACTTAGGGTTTGGGTATCTAGGGTTTTAGACACCTAGGTTTTGGCCTAAGGCTGTCAGTGAGCTATTGTAATGTATAAATAGAGGTCAAGAGGACTTGGGTCGGGTTGGTATCAAGAGATGTTATCATTGTTGATGTGAGTGATTATTGTATTGTGAGAGAGAAGTGCTAAGTGTGAGAGCCTTCTGGTCTTGTAATATCTTCAGTTGGGTGCGAATATCAACCCTGCAGCTGGGTGCGCAAGAAGGGAAGAGAAAGAGAAGAGAAGAAAGAATATTTGCTAGCTAAGAGTGAAAACAAGAACTATATGCTTTACCTCAATATATTATAGCACAATTATGTGGACGTAGCCCTAGAGAGAGGGTGAACCATGTATATTTTGTGTTGTGTGTGATTGATCTTCTATCTCTATCATTGAAGTATTGTGATTGCATTATTGTTTTAGATCTGATAAGTATATGTGAAGAATAGATCTAAGTTGATAAGTGATATATGAATGTTGTGATGTTCTTGTGTTAGATCCACTTGATATTCCCTTTGGTTGTAGACATTTTTGTCCTGCAATCCCCTCATAAATTCTTCGGGTGAGACTGCATCTGCTTCGCAAGTGCTGCCTAAAGGGCCAGTAGTTAGGGCTTGTTGGTGCGCTCTTGGAGCTGAACCCTGGGTCTGCCACTGTGCCAACAAATGGTTCTGTTGTCGGGAACAGAATCTTCTTGAGGGAATGTCAAGGTGGTTTCCATCAAAGATAGAGACTCAAAAGTGGATAGAGGATCAAGAGAAGGACTTCACTGAAGCCCAGAATAAGAACCCTAGTATTAGCACTGAGGATTGGCTAGAAAGATATATCTTCACTGATATACACGAGATATTCTTTGGAGGGATCCATCGGGAGATATATGAGTGGCTAGCTAGATTAGAAGATACCCAGTTCGAGATCTGATCTAGGCTTCCTGTGGTCTGGATGTTGGAGTTGATCAAGAAGGTCAAGAAAGATGATAACATTGTACCATGAGCAGTAGATCACTGGTTTGATAGTACCATTGGAGGGTACATCATAGAGTTTGTTGTTGATAGAGTAGAATCGTATAGCCAAGCCGAGAGATATTTTTTCAAGGGACCTCGAGGGAAATTTTTGCATTTTCTGAAGCTGAGAATCAAGAAGTTATTGCAAGAGAAGAACATCTTGAAGATACAATAGATTGGTCAGATCTAGAAAATCTAATGTTCAAGAATTCGGACAGCGACAGCGACACTGAAGTTGGGCATACACGCATTGGGAGAGTGTTCCGAGAGGTCCACCTTGCAAACCTGTTTAAGAAGAACTATGGGGAGGAGGGTTTCTACAGTGGAGAAGAAGAAGATATGACAGACGAAGAACATTTAGAACCCGCCAGGACAAAGGAAGGACAAGTTGAAGAGCTTCACCGAGTAGAACCTGAAAACTCAGAAACCATGCAGACCATCGAAGTAAGTACTCTTATCCTTCCTGTTGATTCAGTATTAAGAAACCAGAGTAATCCCAGTCACCAGAGAATCTAGAGAACTGTCCATAGTAGCCCACCACATATTCAATCAAGAACGCTAGGAAGATCTATGGCAGATGAGATGAGACTCCCTATCTTTAGGGGAGATGGATCTGAAGATCCTGACTAGCACTGGTTCTTGTGTGAAGCCATATGGAACATTAAGAATGTCACATATGAAGTTGTCAAAAGAACCCAGTTCAATACAATTCTCATAGATCGTGCACTGAGTTGGTACATGAAACTTGTCTAAGGACTCACACAACCTAAGCCATTGAATCAGATCAAGAACGTGTTGATTGCAGAATTCAAGAAACCTAAGTCAGAATCCCAATGTATCACAGAGCTGAAAGAGATCAAGCAGAGGGTAGTTGAACCTATTTGGGAGTTCGATCAGAGATTCAAGACCTTAACAGGCCGATTAACTTTTCAGATCCCAGAGGAACAGAACAAGGAATGGTTCATTGTTGCCCTTCTACCACACATCAGAGTTCGCCTGATGCAACAAAAGATTGCTTCATAAGCTGAGGTGTTGCAGAATGCCATGAAGCTAGAATCTGCCCCCATGGGAGAATCCACTTCAGGTATGAGTCAGATCCTGAATCAACTAACTAGCTTGTCTCTGCAGGTCGAAAATATGAAGAAAGACAAGGGAAAAGATAAAAGAGAAGACATCTGGTGTGTCAGATGCAGATCAGAAGGTCGTGACAAGGAACACTGCCCTTTATTCACTGAATATTTGGCTTTTGGAGCTCCGAGCCCCTTGAAGCAAGTCACCTTACCCTGGTGCAAGGTATACAGAAACAGACATCCTACTGGTGAGTGCTATTATATGCAAAAGTATGTTCAGACACCTACAAAGTTGTACTGTACATTTTGTAAGTTCATAGGACATGATGATATGGATTGTAGGGATTATGATCTCATGCATGAAAGGTCAAGAGACATATATAAGATTCAAGGCGAAGTAAAGCAAGAAGGAAACACTACGCAGTACAACTCTCCAAGAAGAGGAAACTTCAATCCTCGTGGTGGATTTAGAGGAAGAGGACGAGGAAGAGGAATGGGTCGAGGCCGAGGACAAATCATCTGTTATAACTGCACACAACCTAGACACCTTGCAAGGGATTGCCAAAACCCTTGTACTACTTGAAGCTACTACAGCTCATTTGACCATGTTATAGAAGATTGTCATGTACTGCTAGCTAAGCTTCAGGAAACACGAGGACCCCAGAAGAACCCACAAGTGCAATTGATCTATGTTGAACCTCACAGAGAATACCCTAGAGTTGTTGTTATAACCAGAGGAGGCGTTGTTACAAGAGAATACAGACTGACCCAAGGGAAGACTACAGAAGATTCAGGAATCTGGAAAGCTGCAGAGAAGAACCAAACTGTTGATGCAAAGAAAGAAAGACAGATGTTTGAGGAAGCTAGGAAATAATTCAGAGGAAACCAAGGCTCTACATCAAAGACAAGACCATAAGTGAGATAATATGGAATGCCTCTAGCATTTGATCAGTCTGCTTCACCAGGGGAAGGAAAAGAGGTAAGAAAGCACATGGAATTCCTATACACTTGTATTAAATTGATTCAGGATGAAAATGTTGTACAAGAGCTACATAATCTAATCAAACAACATGAGTTAGGAAATATAGATCCCTTATTGAATAGGGCATTACACCAAATTGGTAAGAAGAGAAGGACAAATAAGGAATTACATTTGAACGCTCAAATAGGATAATATGAGATAGACTATGTAGTCCTCGACTTAGGGTCGGAGTTCAATGTCATGACAAAGAAAACCTGGGCACTGATGGGAAAACCAAAGTTGATCTATTCCCCTATCGGGATTAGGATGGCTAATCAACAAGCTGTCAGCCCATTTGGATGATTGGAGCATGTCCCTGTGGACATTGACGAAGTAAGAACGTTTGCAGATTTTGAGGTAATTGAAATAGTTGATGATAGTTGTCCTTACCCTGCGCTGTTGGGAATTGATTGGACCTTTAATAATTCCACTATGGTAGATTTAAAGAAAAGACATATGAATTTTGAAGGAGATGGCCTTAGGTTCATCGCACCTTTAGATCCAGATGAAGGTCAGCGATACACATAGCCCATCAGAGAAGAAGACTGCACATACGCACTAGAAAACATACACAAGCTAACAGCCAGACAACCGGATTACATTAATCCTATAGCCGATGAGAATCTAAGCTGGTGAAGTGACAGTGCATGCTCATCAGAATCAGAAGAAGCATTGGAGAACTGGCATAACTAGATGTATGAAGTATCTACAAGGAGATGTGCTAGATTAACCAGATAAGTTCGCTGGATCGACACAACAGTAAGTAACTTACCCACATTTGATGGTCTGAATCCATTAGAAGCCTTCCTATAAAAATTTGAAGCAAGTGTACCAACACAACAGAGGTTGTTGGAAATGGATGAGGCCTTGAAAGACACACCAACAAGATGGTGGGGGACACACAAAAGTAATATTACAGATTAATGTCGTACTCTGATGATAGCTCGATTCTCAACACAAGTAGAAGGTTGCGAAGTTCGCTACACAGGTCGAAGTTGCCCAAAGGACCATGTGCAAAGTTGTGAGGAAGCCTAGAGCAACATTCCTCAAGAACAATGGGTGCACAAATTCATTAACATGCTGGACACGGCACCTATCAACTGGTACCTTCAAACAGAACTGCGCCTCATCACTACAGATTGGAAAGGTATGACTCAGAATTTTGTAACCACCTCCTTATTTGAAAGTCAATTTCCTTCAGTAGATCAAGTACTACAGATTGTGAGACAAAAAGTATTCGAGGAGGTATCCAGCCTTTCCTTAGAACAGGAAGAGGATGAATGGATTGTGCCTCTCCAGAAACTGCAAGGCTGTTACAACATCAATATTGACGAAGACGATGATCCTAGGAGGGTGAACATTGCAGAAACAAGGGGCCAGAGAGATGTGGAAGGGCCAGGATTTGAGTTACCATTTATTGGACAACCGATCAAGATTAAGAAAGTTGATATTGGAGTAGAGGAGACACCGAAGCTTGCCAATGTCAGAGATTATTGGGATGATGCTACCATTGATACGATTATTGAGTTGTTGCATGAATATCAGGACCATTTTCCAACCAAGTTCACTGATATGAAGGGAATTAAGGGGCCTATAGGAGAGATGAGGATCCCTTTAAAACTATATGCTAGACTAGTCAAACAGAGACCTTACAGATTGAACCTTAAATATAAGGAGAAAGTGAAGATTGAGCTTGGCAGAATGTTGGAAGCAGGGATTATAGAACCTGTGGAAGAATCAGAGTGGATAAGCCCTATGGTGGTGCAAGACAAGAAAACATGAGAAATCAGGATATGCATAGATCTTAGGAAGTTTAACGATGCTTGTTTGCATGACCCCTTCCCAACACCATTCACTGACGAAGTGTTAGATAATGTGGGAGGCCAGGAAATATATTCTTTTACAGATGGATTTTCAGGATACCATCAGATCCGGATTACCAAGGAAGACTGCCATAAGACCACATTTGCAACAGAATGGGGATCCTACCAATATACAATGATGCCATTCAGATTGAAGAATGCCCCAACCATCTTTTCCAGGGTGGTGGTCGAAGCATTCAAGGAATTTCTGCATAAATATTTAGAAGCATACTTTGATGATTGGACTATGTTTAGTTTGTTGAAAAATCACATTGAATGTCTAAGTCTAATGTTGGATAAATGCAGGTAGTGTCAAATTGCTTTGAATCTGAAGAAGTGTATTTTCTTTTCACCATTTGGATTTCTGTTAGGAAATATTGTATGTAAGCAAGGACTGCTGGTAGATCCATCCAAGATCACTATTACAGTTGATCTACCCCCTCCTACAATAGTTAACAGTTGCGCATTGCACTGGGACACACAGGCTACTACAGGAAGTTCATTAAGGGATATGCTCAAATTACAACACCCATGGAGAAGTTGTTGAAAAAGGATTGTCAGTTTAGTTGGACTGAAGAATGCCAACAGAGCTTCGACACACTAAAACAAAAAATGGTTATTGCACCCATTCTGGTTTTCACATATTGGACCAAGGAGTTTCATGTGCATGTTGATGCATCATCCATTGCATTGGGAGTTGTGTTAGCACAACCAGGAACAAGAGACATTGACCACCCATTAGCCTTTGCTAGAAGGAATCTATCCACAACTGAGATTAATTATACACTAATGAAAGATAAGGATTAGCCATGGTGTGTGCATTGCAGAAATTTCACCACTATTTGTTGGGAGGACACTTTAAAATGTTTACTGATCACTCCATGCTGAAATACCTAGTCAACAAGCCAGTGTTGGGGGGAAGGATATGCAGATGGATTCTATTGTTTCAAGAATATGATTTTGAGATCATAGTAAAACCAGGAAGAATGAATAAGGGTCATGACCACTTGTCGCGGTTGGAACATGGTGAAGAGCTGACCAGTTTAGAAGATGCACTGCTAGATGCATAGCTACTATCCATTAGAAAGATTGATGATCACTTTGCAGAGATAGTCCAGTTCCAATCAACAAGAATGGCACCTAGTGAGTACACAATTCCACAGAAGAAACAACTAGTAGTGTGCGCTGCAGATTTCTCACTTATAGCTAGACATCTATACAAGATGGGACCAGATGAGATATTACAAAGATGCGCTATGGAGGCAAAACGACCACTGATCCTCGCAGAATCTCATGAAGGCATCACAGGAGGACATTATGCAGGGAAAGAAACTACGCAGAAGGTTCTTAGAGCTAGCCTTTTGTGGCCTACCTTACACAAAGATGCTAAAGACTATTCCAAAGCCTGCGATGTATGCCAAAGAGTTGGGAAACCGTCCAGAAGAGATGAAATTCCATTGGCACCACAACTGACCCTACAAGCATTTGAGAAATGGGCCATTGACTTCATTGGACCTATAAACCCACCAGGAAAGTGTATAGGAGCAAGGTACATCATCACTGCAAAAGAGTACTTGACCAAATGGATCGAAGCAAGAGAAGTTAAGGACTGTAGTGAAACTACAGTTGCGCGCTTCATATTTGATGACATCATAACCAGGTTTGGATGCCCAAAGATCCTCATGAGTGATCAAGGAACACATTTCATAAATAAGATAGTTTAATCCTTGATTGAATAATTTACAGTCCACCATCAGAAGAGCACAATGTACCATCCTCAAGCAAATGGGACAGTTGAAGCATTCAACAAGATCTTGGAGACAACACTAACCAAGATTTTTTGTGTGAACAGAGATGATTGGGATTTAAGAGTACCAGCAGTGTTATGGGCCTATAGAACCACTTGCAAGAAGCTAACAATGCAGACCCCCTTCAAGATGGTATACGGTCTTGAAGCTGTTGTTCCCATGGAATATCTGGTACCAAGCCTGAGAATTGATACTTTTACAGATATGGATGACACTGGAGTTGTTCAAGAGAGGCTCGCACAGTTGGTAGAAATGGAGGAAGATCGATTCATTACAGGATTCCATCAGCACGTTCAGAAGGAAAGAGAGAAGACCTACCATGACAGGCACATCAAGCAGAAGGCATTTAGACAAGGAGACCTAGTGCTGGTCTATGACAGCAAGTTCATAAACTATCCTGGGAAGTTCAAAATGCATTGGCTAGGGCCATATGAGATCTCTTATGTTACAGAGGGAGGATTTGTGCAATTGAAGACATTGAATGGAGAATGGAAGGAAGGATTAGTGAATGGGAGTCGACTGAAGTTGTACTATGACAACCAGTTGCCTCGCAGCTCTTAGTAGAAGTATGAAGAAAAGGTTCTAGGTAACAGGTGCAGTTGAAACTGTGTACCAGACACAGAAAAGACAGTCTGCACAAGGAGGAAGAGGAGGCATAAAGCAGAAAGAAAAGGCTGCATTGCGCACCCTGGAGTCGAAGTAAAATAGGAAGACTAGATCTGAAGTGCCTCGAGACGAGTCACAGGTGAGTGTTGGGGGACTCTTGTCACTTGGTTATGGAAGTATGAGAAGATCAAGAAAGAAAAGGGAGAATGCGAACTTCACGAAAGACACAATGACTGTTATTGGGTCGAAGTGAGCAAAAGAGCATAAAGTACGGAGCGAAGCCCGAGAAAGAAAGTCATTGGACAAGGATATCGGGGATGACAAGTCAGCAAGAAAGAAGGATCGTGGACATGTCAGCAAGTAGAAAAATCCACCATTGGATGCTTTGGAGCACCGCGAGAGAAGGAAGGAAACACAGGCTAGAGAAGCCCTAGAAATATGGGTCAAGTTGACCTAGGGCTTTAGACACCTAGGGTTTTGGTATCTAGGGTTTTAGACACCTAGGTTTCGGCCTAAGGCTGTCGGTGAGCTATTGCAGTGTATAAATAGAGGTCAAGAGGACCTAGGTCAGGTTGGTATCAACAGAGGTTATCATTGTTGATGTGAGTGATTATTGTATTGTGAGAGAGAAGTGCTAAGTGTGAGAGCCTTATGGTATTGTAAGATCTTCAGCTGGGTGTGAATATCAACCCTGCAGCTGGGTGCATAGGAAGGGAAGAGAAAGAGAGGAGAAGAAAGAAGATCTACTAGCTAAGAGCGCAAATAAGAACTGTATGCTTTACCTCAATATATTATAGCACAGTTCTGTGGACGTAGCCCTAGAGAGAGGGTGAACCACGTATATTTTGTGTTGTGTCTGATTGATCTTCTATATCTTTCATTGATGTATTGTGATTGCATTATTGTTTTAGATCTTATAAGTAGATGTGCAGAATAGATCCAAGTTGATAAGTGATATATGAATGTTGTGTTGTTCTTGTGTTAGATCCACTTGATATTCCCTTTGGTTGTAGACATTTCTGTCCTGCAACCCCCTCATAACTTCTTCGGGTGAGACTGCATCTGCTTCGCAAGTGTTGCTGAAAGGGCCAGTAGTTAGGGCTTGTTGGTGCACTCTTGGAGCCAAACCCTGGGTCTGCCCCTGTGCCAACACTTAGGATTTTTGAACTCTCATTTCTTACTTTCGCCTCTTCTAGTTGAGTAGTCAAGGTTGCTTCTAATAGTCTTTGTTGATTTTCTCTTTTTCTGTAGAAAATGTAACTAGCTCTCTGTCATGTTCAATTTTAATTGCATCTATTTTTTTTGTCAACTCTACAATGATATTCTGAGAAATATTATTTGTTTTTTTTATGGCTTTGACTTCAAATTCGTGTTTATGTTGCCAATTGTATTATTGTATCCTTTGTTGCTCGACAAGTTCCTTTACTTTTCTCTTCTCTTTCCTTGGTTGCTTAATCTCATCACAAACCATTTATTGGCATTGGCAAATGACCCCAATGCGTCAACAACATCCTCTGCAAATTCTTCATCATCCAAATGTACAACATTCCATAATTAAGTTACTTCTTGTGTAATTTCTTCATGATGGGTCATTTTCCTCTTTTTGGACCTTCTCTTTTCTATAGTTTTGGTTTTCTCATTAAAGACAATATTGTCTAAAGACATAATAATATCTTGTATAGGAAAAATGTTGTCAAGATTGAAAGAACTTGTAAGCAGGGTTCCTAGAATTGAGGTTATGGGAGTACTATTGATAGGATCAATAATCTGTACAAGTGTTGTCTGGGAAAAGTTTGTGTCTTTGTTGGTATTCAACTTTATGTTTTTCTCAGTCACTTTGGCAGGAGTCTGGGTATTTCTTATGCTTGAGTCTTCTTTTCCTCTTACAATTTTTTCTTGTGAAGATTTGTCAACTTATGTTTTTGTTGAAGAAGCAGTAGGACCTGATTCTATTTCATTTTTATCTTCTTCTTCACTTTCCTCAACTTCTACAATTCCCTGTATTCTATTATTTTCCTTAAGAAAATATTTCTTTCACTTAACTTGTCATTCAATAAATTCCAAGAAATTAGAACTATTTCTTATGGAATCAATTCTTTGTCTTACTTCATGGAAGTGCAGTTCCCCCTGAAAAGCAAGGTAAAAAGGTTTGTTTTCATGAATATAACTTTTTCTTTTTACCATAGCAGAATGTTTTTTGACAAATTATATTGGATCATGTCTCTTAAAGTTGCCATGGGCCAGCCAGATTTGATCTAGTGGCTTAACCTCTTTTTGAGCATGTTTTGGATTTGACTAGCTATAAATACCTAGTGAAATCAGGAAATTAGGCCATTGCTTTTCCAATTTTTTAGCCGAAGTGACTGCAATGTCGACACTGACAATCTGGTATGCAATTTATTTTAATGCTATCCTTTCTAGGACATACCTGGGAAAGAAATGAGGGGGGATGTCACAGCCAAAGATCCTAATGTATGAAAATTCATCATCTATAAACCAATCACTTATTTCTTTTATGACATTCATACCCTCTTGAATGAATCTTTGGGATGGAATTTGTTTCAAAAGAATATGTAATGGAATCATGAAAAAGTTACAGATATCATAGAAATGGTTTTTTCAATTGATTTCCTACATTTTAGAACAATATAAATGAATTGGTTCCTCAGAGGGAGACCAACTCCAAGCTAAAATATGGAAAGGCGTGACTACACAGACGACATATACCAAATAGGAAAACATAAAAAATAAAAAAAAACGGATAGTATCTTGGAGGAGATTGCTGACACTTTTGTACTTATTGTTTAATATTAGTCCCAATTGAAAATCTTTCCTGCAAGAACTTGGTGGATGAGAGGGATCCAACCCAACTTGAATTTGCAAGTATTTTTTCTCACCATATAGACGACAAAGAATTATGACAACTAACATAGGGGATTTCTTCAGTCTAGTGAAATGATACATTTTGTCACCTATGACTTTGAAAGAATCAAGGTCAAACCATTATTCTCTAATCAACTGAGCCATTTGCATCTCCGAGCTGATGACTGAAGCCCCGCCCTTCAATATTAAGAGGGTTTCATTGAATACATCGAGAGTTTTACTAGCCGTAAGTCTTTCGACGTTCACCAACAGCGAGTTAGCGACTATACTAGTACTAACCTGTTAAACACAAGCTCACAAAAAATTGTCTGTATTAAGTCTTTTGGATCTAAGAAATCAATATTTCTTAACAGTTTGAAACGTTCCTTATTGTGTTTATGCGAATATTTCACAGGATAAATATGTTAAAGCTT
>JASDQU011029681.1:0-31122 GCA_032191745.1 Picea mariana
TTAATTTCTAAAATTAAAAAATTACTAATATTTTAATTTATAAATGACTTGAAATTAAAAACTAAAAAAATTCTTCCATATAATAATTTACATTTATAATTTTAAATTATAAATATAATAAAATTTATATAAAATAAATATTTAAAAAAAAAAATTTCTCATCAGTTTATTACAGTGTAGTGCATAATATAATTATTACTTGAGATTATTTACATTTATAATTTTAAATTATAAATATAAATTTTTTTATATAAAATAAATATTTTTTTAAAATTTATTTCTCATCAATTTATTACAATATAATGCATAATATAATTATTGCTTAAGATTAGTTTTGATAATTTACATTAAAAATATAATAAAATTTATAGATAGTTTACATTTATAATTTTAAATTATAAATATAATAAGATTTATATAAAATAAATTTATTTTAAAATTTATTTCTCATCAATTTATTACAATATAATATATAATGCAAAATATAATTACCTTTAATAATTTACATTTATAATTTTAAATTATAAATATAATAAAATTTATATAAAACAAATATTTTTTAAATTATTTATCATCAATTTATTACAATATAAAATAATGCATAATATAATTATTGCTTGAGCTTTGATGTGTAATTTATTCCATTATATACATGGAGTTGACATGTAATATTTAAAAAGATGTTAATAAAAAAATATTTCAATGTCCACTTTAATAAAAAAAAAAATAATAATCAATTTTATCTATCTCTTCTCACATCCCTCTTCATAAATAAAGATCTTCTCAATCACTTCACTTGGATGGAGATATCATATATTAATTCTAAGAAGAGATATATAGCAATTTGTTTTTTCACACCTTTTAGTTCTACCTTTTATACAAAGAACAATCTAGATAAAAATTGTCCCTATAAAAACTTAAAACAAGATATTTACAATATGAGAAATGAAGGTAGTATCCTCCTGCTAGGAGACTTTAATGCTAGAACTACAACTAATCAAGTGGTTATCTTAAGCAATGATTCCAACCCTAACCCTCTATGTCTATACATGGACATTGTTTTAGCTAATAAATAAAAGATAAATTCAGAAGACTTGACCTAGAATTTATATGGTACCGAGCTAATCAACCTTCTCAAGATCTAATCATTTGAAATGGCCGAATGAAGTGGCCAAAATCTAACCAAATGACTTGTATCATGGGTTACGTAGTAGTGTTGTGGATGATGTGATTTCAAATATCCTTGTTTACAACCAAATTGTAAATTTTGACTTCTTAAATAACCATGAGCCTTAATACGATCATAGACCTTTAACCCTAACTCTAAAGTTTATCTTGCACAAAATCCGCTCGAAGATACCTCTCATAACCAAAGATACTTGCTTTTTGACAAAATAAAGTTGATCTATTCTTAAAGGATTTTTGGCATAGGGGCAAACCCGGGGTTCAACGCTACAACAACGCACCAACAAAACCCTAACTACCGACCCTTTTGGCAACACCTGGGAAGCAGATGAAGTCTCACCTAAGGTAGAGGCAGGGGTGGTTGCAAGACTCAGTTGTCTGCAACCTTAGCTGGGACACAGATCTGTGATTCTAACACTAAATAAAGCACTTAGTACCGACAGTTCCTCAATATGCAACTAATATTCACTTCACTGATAAAACAAAGCTTCACAACATTCACAATGATCTAAAGTATTCAATCACTTAGCATATGAAAACTAGATCAGATATGATGGATCAAGAATTGAGCATATTTATATATATCAGATCTAACATTCTACAATTCTACAGGTCATCAGCACTAAGCATAACAAATATATCTAATTGTCTCAAAGCACTTAGCAAATAACACATCAATGCATCAAAATAAGGCACAAAGCAAGAAAACACAAGCTTTACGTGGTTCAACCCCACCCTGGGGCTATGTCCACCAACTCTTCTTCCTTATTAGCTTCTCAATAGGTTACAAGCACAGAGCCACATAAACCCTTACTCCGCACAGGACAAAAAATATGCGCAGCTCACGAGATCCTTCTTCCACGAGTAGATCTGAGCACACAGTCTTCCACAACTTCTTACAATGACTTGCACTTAGCTCTGCAAGTCTTACATAGGCACAAAGCTCTCACAGACCTTACTAGCACTTAGCATACATCACATAGATGTCAATATTATCACATTCCCCTCTTTACATTGCCTAGCAATCTTATTTATACATTACAAAATAGGTCTAAGCATGGGTAAAACCCATGGGCTGATATCCCAATCCCGTTACATATTCCCAAACACCCAAAATGGACCCAAAAGTGGGCCAAGATCTCATGATCTCCACTTTGACTTGTTCTCCTTCTTCGACAGGTTGTCGAAGTCCCATAATAGGTCAACTTGACCAAGAATATCCCAAAACTTGGTCAAGGGCCAACATGCCCCCAACACTCACCTGTGACTTGTCCCGAGTCAGTCTGGTCTGATCAATTCTTCCTCGAATGCCTTGAGCTTAGCTTGAGCTACTTTGACCTGCTGCAGTGCAACAACCTCTTGCTCAATGAACTCTTGGATCACTGTGTCATTCACTAGCCCTTCTAGGCATTGTTCTATTGTGATGACGACCTATTCTAGCTCGACNCTGTTCTATTGTGATGACGACCTATTCTAGCTCGACTCCTTGCCTTCTCTTGCACTGGTTGAAGTCGTTGAAAGACTTCCATCACTTTACTTTGAATCATGTGGATCTATTGTTGGGCGGTGCATTGTTCTTGAAACATCTTCATTCTTTCGACTGGTGACAAGGCCTTCAGTTGTGCCTGTAGCATATTTGTGTGCTTCTTTGCTTCCTTGAGATGTGACTCTAACGCCTGTAACTATGGATTCTCCGTGAGGTTTTCATATGTCTGAGTGCTCCTGGATCTCAGCTGCTTGCATTACAAGGCAAGGGATTTTAATTTTCCAACTGCACTATGGGAAGTTGCCTCCCTTAGGTCTCTTATATCTTGAGCGGTCTCGAGCACAGTACGAAGTTCCATATTTGCGATGCATTGTTGGAGCTGTTGGATTACTTCTTCAAGTTGTGCCACCTGTTGTGGAACTCGTTCATCAGTTTTCACTTCTATGATTGTCATAGAGCGAAGTGATTTGTGAACCCTTTCCTTGATTTCGAGTTTCTTTGCAAGCAATTGTTTTTTGCTTTGCTGTAACTGTGCTTTTTCCTCATCCCACAGGCACACTGTGCCGCTCTGGATAGAGGCTACCTTGTAGCCTCGTGTGCCCTTCTTGACATTGCCATAAGTCTCTTTGATTCTCTATGCTAATTCTCGGTCTGAGGTCTTTCCAAGGTAAAAATACTATGGGTTAGAGCCTTGCATGCTAAGCCCGGTGATCCGATGGATCAATATCGGATCCACAGTGATGCAGTGATTCAACCACAAGTAACCCCCATGGTAACACGACAATAGAATTTTGACACATGCATTCACTTCCTGGTGTCACCCGAAGTGCAGAATCTTCATGACATTCAGTGGGGTGGACTGTGTGAGGTTTTTCATCCATGACTACGCGATAACCTTTGAGCTCTTTCCTTGATTCTGAGTCAGATACTTATGCGGGGTGAGCATACTGTAAACTTTCATGTCGTCGAGGTTGAAGTCGCTAAAATTCAACGCTGCGAGCTTATCCTGGTCGGCATGAACTGCACGCACCCCTTTCGGAAGGTACACAGTGATCAAAGCATATTCAAACTCTAAGGGTACACTGTCATGATTGATTGCGCCGCTCAGAGGTGGTATATAGGCTGATAGAATGCTTGGAATCAGCTTAGCATTTGCGAGATCATCTCTGTGTTTAGTTCGCTTTTCATCAGTTTGCCAGGATGGTCCGGCTCAAGTAGTGGACGGAGAGGCCTGTAGTCCTCTCATCGAAGATGCTTGTACACCTGTAGACACTCCTCTCTCCAACATGACTCTCTCAGTCATCAAATCAAGGAGGACTTATGTTACAGATTCTTCAACTACAATGAGCTCGTCAGACATACGCGCTCGGGATAAAATAATCGGGGTCATGATGGTCTTAGACACTGCACTAGAGTGAACAACAAGAGTGCAATGATCATTGTATACAACTGCTAGTCTATGGGCTTCAAATTCTCAGTTGGAAAAAGTGTTCTTCATGCATGGAACGATGAGATAAATAGGCAATATTGACAACGATTTGCTTGCAACAAGTATGAGGACTCCATTAACTCTGTTTGACCCGTTATGGCGTAGTATAATGGTCTTGTGGTGAGCCATAAATTATTTCCAACCCATTCAGAGCGGCAGTCGAATGGATATATCAGCTTCCAATGGCTATATTTCTTCGCCATGGAGAAGTGGCATATGTCGTTGTTCTGATATCAGGGCGAAGCTCCAATTCTGCAAAGTTTCTTTCTGTGAGGTACCCTCTAGAACCTACTGTAACTTCTCGATCTTAGCCTTATTATGACTTAGCTGCCTAGCCTTCTTCCTCGTGAGCTTCATCTGGGTGGTTCTTTTCCCATTCTGATTCTTATTTTCTTTGGACATAAGCACTTCGCACTGTTGAAATTCTCTCCTAGGATTCAGGGGTAACACCTCTTCTTTATCTGGGGTAGAAATTTCAGTCTTCTGTACGTATTTCGATGTTCTTATATATTCGAAATATGGGATTCTAGTGTCAGATAGCTTCGATCTATTCTCCTGTTCTTCAATCAATTGTGTGATCTTTTTGGTCATGAAATATTTTAATTCTTGTTTCTTCTGCTCCAAAACTTCTTTTTCTTCCTTTCGTCTGGCTTGATCTCTATCAAGCCAAGGTTTTCCTAGTAACATAGTGAACGGGGTGTTGTCCTCAATAAACTTAATAATATCAAAGTCTTCTTATGTCGAAGTTTCATTTCCATTTATAGATATCTGAGTGAGATTTCCATATAGGTTTACTAGTTTTCCTATGAATAACCCTAGTCCTCCTAATGAAGGAATCATAGCAGGCCTTCCTATAGCTTCCCAAGTTCTCTCTATCATGATATTTACCTGTTTTTCCTCATCTAGAACACAATCAATGTCGAAGTCCCCTAGTATTACTTTGATGCATTCTTTTTCTTTAAATATCTCTGATAACCTAACATGTCGGTGGTCATTCAAGGTTTCTTTCATCTGTAGCAATACTTTCTCAGACTCCTTCTGAGTTTTTTCTATTTCTGGATCTACCTTAGGGTTTCCTTGATTCAGATTCATTCCTTCAAGATTAGCAATCATTCTAGGGCAATACAATACTTCATGGTCCATAGCTTTGCAACAGAGACAACTATGTCTTCCACCAGGGCATTCCTTAGCCATATGTCCTGGTTTTCTGCAACTGTAACATAGGGTTAATCCTCTCTTTCTTTTAAATGATCCCCAACCTCTTTTATACTGCACACTAGGATCATGGTAGCTGACCTGCGAAAAATTCTTTCTAAGATCCTGCATCCATTTATTAGTCCAAATATTCTTTCTATGCATAGGTATAACATATTTATCACTATTCTTATCAGATCTACTCATATCAAATCTTCTTTCATCTATCAATGGCTTAGCACAGATTCTATTAAACATACCTAGATCCATACTTTAGAAACACAAATTTCCACTTATCTTACTTCTACAGAGCACAAAGCTTCCAGATCTAAAAATTTTAACTATTCTTACCTTTATCAGAGGACAAAGCTTACAGATCATACCTCTTTTAATAAAAAAATTCCACTTTTACCTTCCTTAGAGCACAAAGTGTTCAGATCGCGTTTCTTTTCTTCAGATCTGACCTCTTTTCTTCAGATAGGGATTCTTTCTTTCAGCACAGAGCTTATAAAATGAGTAGGATATTGCGCACTAGGGCACAGACCTTCGCACAAGGCTTTCAGATTACCCTTTTTTCACAAACATTCTTCTTCTTAGTTTTCAGCAATCATAGTTTCAGGTCCCGACAATGGAACCATTTGTTGGCACTCTGGCAGACCAGGTTCAACGCTACAACAATGCACCAACAAAACCCTAACTACCGACCCTTTTGGCAACACCTGCAAAGCAGATGAAATCTCACCCGAGGTAGCGGCAGGGGTGGTTGCAAGACTTAGGTGTATGAAACCTTATATGGGACACAAATCTATGATTCTAACACTAAATAAAACACTTAGCACAGACAGTTCCTCAATATGCAGTTAATATTCACTTCGCTGATAAAACAAAGCTTCACAGCATTCACAATGATCTAACGTATTCAAGCACTTAGCATATGCAAGCTATATCAGATCTAATGGATCAAGCACTGAGCATATTTATATATATAAGATCTAACATTCTATAGGCCATCAACACTAATCATAACAGATATATCTAATTGTCTCAAAGCACTTAGCAAATAAAACATCAATGCATCAAAATAAGGCATAAAGCAAGACAACACAAGTTTTACGTGGTTCACCCCCACTCTGGGGCTATGTCCACCAAATCTTCTTCTTTATTAGCTTCTTAATAGGTTACAAGCACAGAGCCACATAAACCCTTACTCTGCACAGAACAAAAGATATGCGTAGCTCGCTATATCCTTCTTCCCCGAGTAGATCTGAGCACATAGTCTTCCACAACTTCTTAAAATGACTTGCACTTAGCTCTGCAAGTCTTACATAGGAACAAAGCTTTTACAGACCTTACTAGCACTTAGCATACATAACATAGATGTCGATATTATTGCATTCCCCTCTTTACATTTCCTATCAATCTTATTTATACATTACAAAATAGTTCTAGGCATGGGTAAAACCCATGGGCCGATATCCCAATCCCATTACATATTCCAAAAAACCCAAAATGGACCCAAAAGTGGGCCGAGATCCCGTGATCTCTGCTTTGACTTGTGCTCCTTCTTGGACAGACTGTTGAAGTCCCAAAATAGGTCAACTTGACTAAGAATCTCCCAAAACTTGGTCAAGGGCCAACAAGGATTTGAACACTAAATTAAATCTTTTATCATACAAGAACAATATTGAAGACAACTATCATAATTTTACAACAATCCTATCTACCTCCATAAAAAGATTCTCTATTGAAGTGTTGTGTAAAAAGTAGAATAGAATTTCCAACCCTTGGTATAATAATGAGTGTAAACTTGATACAAAATCCATTACCTCTAATGAGCCCTTAAATATGATAATATTAATAGATACAAATCCCTAATTAAAAGGAAAAAAATGACACTATATAAAAAAAAAAAAAAATTGCACCTATCTAAGCTAGGTCTAAATCATTTTTGGAGGTAAATTCGAACTCGTAAAACTAAAGAAAATGATATGATTCCCCTAGCAGATTGGAATTCCTACTTTAAAAATCTTTATGAATCCTGTAATGTCTTGGACATTATTCTGAAAGTCTCTATAGAAGATGAATTTTTTCTATAGAAGACATAAAATTTGGGGTTAAGTGACACACAAACATGAAAGCTAAGGACATTGAAGGATATCGGGTTGACATATTAAAAATTGGAGGGATTATTTTGATCCCTCATATACACAAGCTCTTCAATGTAGCAGTCAAGCAGGGCTTCCCTAAACCCTGGACTCAAAGCCTCAATGTACCTATTTTTAAAAGTGGGGATAAAAGCAATCCCTCTAATTATAAGACCATTATGATTAGCCCCATTTTAGCCAATCTATATGGAACTATTTTGGAAAAGAAGATAAGCATATAGCTAGAAAATCATTGAAAATGAGCTAAAGGCTAGGCTGGTTTTAGAGGTTATAATTCAATGGTGGACCACCTTGTCACACTTAGGATTCTTGTAGAGGAGTTTCACAACGATAAAACTAATCTCCTTTGTTGTTTTTTTGATTTTAGGAAAGATTTTGACAATGTTCATAGGACCAACCTTTGGAATAGGTTAGAAGAGATAAAAGTTCCCTCCAAGATGAGAGTTGTTGCAATAAGGTTGTATGGGAATGTTATTGTGAATTTTAGGAGCACTGAGGGTTGGTCGAAAGAAATTAACTACAATAAAAGAGTCAAGAAAGGTTGTCCCATATCCCATACCCTTTTTTGCATATACATTAAAAGTTGGAATCTTGTCTAGAAGTTGTAAGTTGTGTTGGACCAACTCTTGCTAGTATAGTCATCATCCTTCTTCTCTATGTCAATGATATTTTTCTTATGGAAATGAATCTCTATGACCTCAATAAGAAGCTTAACATCCTCAAGGACTTCTCCTCTAGTACAGGAATGGTCGTGAACACTGACAAAATCAAGGTTATGATAATTAAATCCAAGAAGATCATCGATGATACTTCCGTATATGACAAAAATACCTTGGAGGAAGTTCTTTCGTACAAGTATATTGTAATTGATATTCATCACAAGTGAAATTGGAACAATAGCATTGAGAAAATGATAAATGGAGGGTGGAAAGCTTATTATGGGCTTAAAATAAGTGTAAATTAGCAGACCTTTTGCTATGGGATAAGAAAAAGATCCTCTTTGAGACTCCTTTTACTCTTGTTATCTTGTATGGATGTGAATTTTTTGGATTCAATATCTCTCGAGAAAATTGGAGAAACATAGAATAGATCCAAAATAATTTTATAACTTCTAATATCAAAGTTAAAGGAAATACACCCTATCCTATCCTCCTCATTTAATAGAGTCTTTCCCCCATTGAGAGCACAACTATGATTAGGTACTTAATGTATAAGAACAAGATAAACAACATGGATGGAAAGAGGCTCTCCAAAATTTCTTCAGACTCAATCCAAAATCACCAATGGCTCAAGTGGGGATAGTATAATGATGTTAATGTAGGGGCTAGTCGACTAGACCCGACAATCAACCATGTTGGATATGTAAGTTAATCGAATGTTTAAGTCGAGTATGTGAGTCAGTTGATTTTCCAATTGGGTCGATTGACTGAGGCATTTCAGAGGTTGTAATTTCCCTATAACTAAATACACAAGTATATAAGTGGCTATGTAACAGAGAAAAGAGGGTTGTTGTTGTACATAATAAAGTGCATATTGTTGGCTCTCCTAATACTTTGTCTATGATTCCTTGTATGTATATGTGTGTGCTTCTATAGTTGTGTGTTGTGTGTATTTATCCGTTTGATGAACTACTGGTAACATCTTCATGCTTTGGCCTAGATTACAACATTGGTTCCATTGCTAGTAATTCTAAACTTGGGCATGTTAAATAATGCACACATAGATGTGAAGATTGGAAGACATTGTTGAGGAAAGTAATGGTAATTCTCCTTACTCCTATATTTTCAAATCTCATTAGGCTAAGTGAGATAGGTGGGATTATTACCCTGTTTTATAGTGTGTCAAAATATTATTGCAATTTAGGGTGGTCAATGTAGTCATCAACTTTATTTTAATCAAAACGATCATTCTTTTGACCTAAAAGGAAAAAAATGACACTACATAAAAAATCCCTAATTAAAAGGAGAAAAATGACACTACATAAAAAAAAAGAGTTTTTTTATGATAATATTAATAGACACAAATCCCTAATTAAAATTAGAAATGTGTTCTTCCATGTCATCAACCCTTGTTGAACATGCTAGTGACACCTTGTCAACTAGTGGCATTAAGATTTGTAGGAAGAATATAACTGTCAAATTTCCTTGTATGTTATGGGAAGGTGATCATTTCTCTCACCTTTTCCCTCGTATGGACGAGGCTTTTTATATTTTGGAAAATATTCAACTTCCAACTGGTTATCATGATAAGATCTCTCCCAACGCATCATTAGTTGATGGTCTAGTCAATCTGGTTCCATCCCTGCTCAGTCTGGTTGATCAGCTGGTCAATATGGTTTCATCATCGGTTGAACCACTAAACCAAGTATTTGATCCAGTTACATCATCGATAAACCCCACCCTTCATCTGAAGAGTGCCAAAGTGGTCGATCCAATTCCATCATCGATCGATCCCACAACTCCCTTGAATAGGGAAACCAAAGTGGTCAATCCGGTTTTGTCATCGGTCGATCCCACTCCTTTTTCAAAGAGTGAGGATGTCGCTCAGGTCTACCTCATTAATACTGATTCATCAGGAGAAGGGGGCACTCCACCCATCCTGATGGCACCCCCTTCAAGAAATCAGATGATTTCTATTAATTGGAATTATTTGACAGAACCTCGTCTTCCTTCTTACGTGCCTTTCCAAATCACCGTGTAGGTTTGTGATAGGAATATTCCTAAAACTATAATAGATGAAGGTGATTCTATTAGAATATTATCCATTAATTCTTGTGATCTAGGTGGATATCAGTGGCCACCCACCTTTTCCAACTGGCTCAAAACATTTTTTTGGCAATTTTGGTAATTTATTATTTTTAGCAGTGTTTAACTTCAGGGGACATTTTGAGGGCCTACATGAAGGTTTTTTGGGATAGATATTCTAAATTATATCCAAAGTCTTTGATTGATCCCCCTAAATTAATCGCCTCGATGATACCTTTCCAACGAGCTATTGTGTGCCCCAAAAGAAGATCGTATGCCAAAGTTATGCCCCTCGGAAGTTGATACACCAAACTACCCAAAACAGGGTCCACAAAACTGTTGTATTTTCATCTTCCAGGGTTAGGGTTTTGGATTTTATTTATGATAAATATTACTTTGGAGCCTCAATGTAAAAATCATCTTCTTGCGAATGAAAGTAGCCATCACATCTCTTCTCAGAGATAAGCTTCCACCATTCTAGCGAGTCTTTCATTCTGTATTTTTACAGTGTTTGTACATTTTCACTCATTAATAGAAAATTGTGTATTAATGTATCTATGTGTTCATGGTTCCATCTATGAGACATTTTTTTTATATTTTTGGACATCCGAGATATCTTTGTACATTTTTTTATTATATCTTCGCTTTCATTTCGTGCCAAAAATAATCTGGATCAACGGTATTAGAGCAGACTGCTCTTGATCATTTTTTTTTTAGCACCTGTCCCCGATGAGGTCTGAGTATAGAAATTTGGGTCTCGAGCTTGTATCCCTTGAAGAAAACCTCTCTCACATGCCCAAGAACCCCTCCATGGTGGAAGAAAAGAAAAACAACAAAGCAGTTGATTCTATCAATCCGTTGCTTGAGAAAGATCTCACCCGACAAAGGGACAAAATGATGAAGAATTTTTCCAACATCCTTCAATGACTGTCGATAGAAACAGGTGCATCTTCATCAAACAACCACTTTGGAAGAACCTCTCCTTCCAAGGTACAAGTTTATTTTGATATTCCCGTATTTGAAGGTCAAATAGATGTGGATGCCCTAGACAAATGGTTAAATTTGCTAGAAGGTTATTTCTATGTTCACCAATTTTCCGATAGGGAAAATATTACCTTCTCACTCCTTAAATCTCTCCCCCATGTCAAACATTGGTGGGAAACTTACTGGGAGAAAAGTTCCACACAAGAGTCTGAAATATATGGGGCAGATCCCACTTGGGATTTTTTTTGGACGCGGTAAAGGAACAATATTACCATGTTGGCAACTATGAGGACCAGTATATGAGATGGACCACACTGCAGTAAGAGAGGGGACAAGTAGTTACAGAGTTCACCAATACCTTCCATACTGTTATCACTGAAATTCCGTCCGCAAATGGTTACAAGAATCCAACATCTCCAAACAACTATTAGTTCACCCATGGACCAAAAATGTATTTCCAAAAGGCCCAAAACTATACAATCAACAATAAAATCAGCATGCACCAAGACTACACAGGGAGTGCATGCACATGCGCCATTCAGAAACACAAGAAAAAGTGCACATGCACAAGATGCGCGACTGTGGACGCAAAAAACCTTGCATCTCTGAAAACGACACATTTATGATATTGGTCGGCCTCCCACCCACTTCTGGTTTAGCTTCCAAGTCGATTTAACATCCAAATGTTGGATGAATGTGGATGGGTGGCTGGTCAAAGACCTAAGGGTGCCCTAAATGGCCCCTTGTTCACACTAAAAGCTGGTTGAAAAATGCCTCAAAGTTATGCTATAAAAGGAGGCCATGGGTGCACTACATTTTCAAGGAATTCATTTGTATTGTTATGCTGCTGATATTCTCTTGGAGGATCCTCTTTCCTCATCAAGAGCATATTAGCACCATTGCACTTAGCCATTCATATCACCTCTAGATTGAATTTGCTTTGGATTCTCTTCACCATTTCATTCAAGTTCCTCATTTGTAAGAAGAGCTCAATATTTGGGGGTCCAAGAGCCCTCCCTTGGAGGAAGAGGGGACCCAAAGTCTCCCTTTCTCTTTGGTGTTTTCTTTCCACTAATACAATAATTTCCATTGGTGGCATGAGTCTTGTTTGTTTCTTGTTCTTATGTCCTTATGCTCTATAGTTTAATTGTTTTTATCATTATTAGTTTAATTCTTTGCTTATCTTTTATGTTTTACACTTCTAACTCTTTCCTCTACTGCTATCTTGCCTAGTTGATCCAATTGGGCTTGTAAGCACCCCTATTTTTCTCATTTTGGTGACAAAAGAGGTGCAACAGATTGGCGACTCCACTAGGGAAAGGTATCAATTTCCTACCCCATTTGGGTTATTTTAGTTCTTCTTTTTGTTTCTTTAACTTGCAGGGATCATAACTGGCCCAAGATGACTCATAAAAATCCAAGTTCAAAGCTGAGTAGAGAGAATTGCATCCGAAATTTTCTGTGTAATAGATAGTGCACGCATGTTTTAACCCACAGACGTGTCTTCAACGCACGTGCGCCAAAACCACTATATCGCTCAGCGCATTCTGTGCACCTGCACCCATAAATCGCTTTCAGTTCATGCATTGGTGCTCAACGCGCCTTCGTCTATTCTTAGGCCCATGCACCTGTGAAGAAAAACACACATTGTAAGCTTTTTGTGATCTGTGGAAGGTCCATATCCTTCTTAGAATTGATTCCATGCATATTGTAATCTGCACCACACTTACATTCCCTCTCCATATAAAGGGAATAGTCAAAATGTAGGCACTTAGGGGGTCAAAAATCATTATTTTTCCTCTTTTTCTTTCATGTTGCCACATGGATGGCTTTCTTTGATTGAATTTTAAGTTGGAATCATTCTACATCACATATGAAACTTGCATTGGGACCAAAAATTGAATATCAATCATTGAGTATGCTCTTCTCTTGTGCCCCAAAGCGATCTTGAGAATCAGAAAGGGGTTGAAGGAGAATTTCATCTCCTTTAAAAAAAGACAAAATATTTATGAGAGGACAACAACCCCCTTGGGACTCCTCTTAGTTTATTTTTTCAAACACATCTTAAGATTGTAACTGGCCCATACATGCCCACATGCTACAAAGATAGGATAGTATTGAAATTTACTTTCTTAGATTAAATCGCTAGGGAAGTTTAAAGGTTTTGTAACGAGCCCATACATGCCCACATGTCCACAATATAGGATAGTTTCAAAGATTTCTTAGATTAAATCACATTAGGGAGTTAAAGGAATAGCAAGGACCCACATGTCCACATGCTGGTTTCCTAGGGATTTTAAAATTCCGCAAGGTTGCACCAATACAATTTAGTTAATTAGGTAATAAAGACTTGTAAGGACCAAGCGAAGTCCACATGAAGCAAGGTGACACCTAATTTATTAAAAATATTAGCACATTTTCACTTCATTCACACACAAAAGTCACTACTCACTCACATAGTTTTCATCTCGAAATGTGGAGATTGAAGTAAGTTTCCTCCAAAGGGATTCTGAAACACCCCACCCTTTTCTTGATGAAACTATGCACTCCCACTTAACTTCAACAAGATTGGCTGACACCCCCAATCTCTCAAACAACCACACCTAAATTGTTTCTAAAAACTCACTAAGTTTTCCTCCACAGGAGGTGCCAAAATAATTTTTTTAGTCTAGGTAGGATTTCGGGGATAGGAATCCAAATAACTCCTTGTTATCTAGTTCTCACATCTTCAAACAATAGAAGTTTTCAAATAGGGAACTTTAAATCCTCCAAGTCAAGTGTTCCTAACACCATAAGGCAGGGAGATACCCATGAAGGGTTGAAGGCCGATGTCTGGTTGTTCTGCGCATCCCCCCTTGAGGCACCCACCTCTTGGATGGGATCCAGCCCGTGACCCATTTCTTAGGTGAAAATCTAAATGTCGCACTTTGACCAAGGTACCTAGTGACCAAATTTTAGGACATCTACCCATGTGGAAATTGTGGGCTGCAATTGCACCTTGATCAGATTTTGTGTGGCTATTGGGAAATATCACCAGCTCTTTTGGGTTATGCACCCTCTAGCCCTCATTATAACTGATTACTTCATCCTTCACTAGTTCCTCTTCTGGTGGCTTCAGACCCCATTGTTGAGTGCTATTGGAAGGTACAGTGCTATTTGAGAGGAAGGACATTACGTATTTTAGGACATGAGCATTTGTTTTCTTTTTTCTCCCACATGGACAAAATCCACCTACCCACATGTATGCTTCTTTATCAATTGATTTATGTATGATGTTCTTGTGATTACATACGATTGTGAGATATATTGTGAAGGTCCAAGTTATACAAATTCTCTCGTTCATTAATTTCTCTCACCACCATTTACACACATCCACCTTTCTATTCGGACATTATAGGGGACCCATAGAATCCATGTTGTTCCGGATGCTTGCTAAATCTCCCTCCCATTCTAGGGGGAGTTCTTGGTCTTGCCAACTCATCGGCCATACTTTCCCACACCCCTGTGAGTGCTACTGTCTTGGGATCAACTTTGCTTGGTTCCACTTTTCTTGGGTCCACTTTCCAAGGTCAAACATCCCCACACTCTCCTTTACATGGAAGCAGGGGGGCAACTTCTTCTCAAAGGGGATGTACAAACCCACCTAGTCCCCCTCAAGGGTCAGGTACACAAAACACTCACACCATGGCTGGAACTAATCCTCCACCACCACCTCAGATGCCATACTTGGCTTCCCTCAACATACCAGATCTGACTAAACTCACCAATGATCCTATATTGCACAACCCCACATGGCCAACAATGCCTACCAAACTGCCTTCAGACATCCCCAAGTTTGAAGGAAAACCAAGAGACGATCCCGCCAACCATATCATGACCTTTCACTTATGGTGCTCTTCAAACAGAATCACGTACAATTTCGTCCAATTGAGGTTATTTCAATGTACACTCACTGGCCCATCAGTTAAGTGGTATGTAGAAGAAAAATATGGGTCCCATGTGACCTTTGAATCCTTGACCAAAGCATTCTTGACCTTATTTCAACTACCAATTCGTCATGACAATGGCCTTGAACTACTCTCAGAATTTAAACAAACCTTCGCCATGCACATCGCTGACCACATTCACGAATGGCATCGGAAACATAGTCTCTGCAAAGATGAAGCTACTCTACAACAATGTATGAATTGGTTCCTCAAATCACTTGTTTCCCTCCTTGCCAAATATGTGGCTACCACCTTCCCCTAGTCTGAAGAAGAATCCATTAGCAAGGCCCAACAGTTTGAACTCGTTTAATCACAGTCGAGGTACTTGTATACAGTACTACTTGATGCCCCGAGACCCATGTCATTCAGCCAAGATAAACCTTGGATGTCTCACTCAATAAATGAATTGATTGGTACCACTACACACCACAATTAACATACCCAACAACCACCAATGTATGGAACCCCTCAATATCCACCAGCATACGACGGACCCCCTTATTATAACCCTCCCCCTTATCCACAACCATACCCCTTGACCTTTCCTCCGCCCACCAGCAGACCACCGTCAGCACCCACAATACGCCCCATAGCTCAACCTAGTTCTGGTACCCCCTCCACCTCTTCTTACACCCTAAGCACTAGTGAAATCACCACGCCTTCCTATGCATCCTATGGATCATTACCACAACATAATTTGTACTTTCCATTTCCTGGTCCCCCCCTTCACCACAACGACAACCACATGTTGGGGTTAATTTTTTTCAACCATCTCTTATTCAGTAGTACCAAAATTTTGAACAGCTGAATACGGCTAATCCATCCCATCTGTCGAACAATGCCAGAAAGAAAGGTAAAAAATGAAACAATAATAATCTCGGACCAGGAAGAAACCAGAACCAACCCCGGCAGAACCAACCTGCAGGGGGCAACCAGAACCAGGGGAACTAGAACTCCCAAGGGGGAAATAACAACAAACACCAAGGAAAGAACAACAATTGTATTCAGACAAACTTTCCCTATGCCCTTTGCGGTGAGTATGGCCATTATACTCACCATTGCCCCCAAATCACATACTTCAAATGGATGAAAGAATCCGGTAATGGACCACGTCGTCCAGCCTTGCCTACCCCCCAACAGGCCCCACAACAATATGTGCAGCACCCACCCCCAGCCGTGTTGAAAAACCCCATACCACATCAAGGGGTGATGAAAAACCAATAAGAGATGCAACCTGCCCCACCACAGGAAGAACCATATCACAACCCAAGAACTTCTGCAAATCGAACTATCCTCCTCACTAGTGAGGAAGAAGTACTTCTACAAACACGCAGTCATCAATACAACACACCCTATGACCTAAATCTCACTACCTCAGAGGCCACCCCAGTCACAAATGGCCCATTGTTGATGATCCCATGCCCTAAGACTAAAACACCTCTTCACATCCCTTGCATTCCATTGCGCAGGAATGTCCACAACCCTCAAGCTAGGGCATCCCACAATTATAGTCTGGTCGATGACTTGGCCCAATCCCCCACTGCCATGTCAGTCTTAGAAGTTCTTCAAACCTATCCTACTCAATGAAAGTCCTTACTTTATTCTATGGGGGCAGTCGACCCTGCCGATACTCGACTCATCACATTTGATATCGACAGTGGAGAACCCCGTCTCCCCGCTCTAGTTGCTTTTCAAATACCGGTTAAAATCCAGAACATCACAGTTCACCATTGCATCATTGACGAAGGTGCATCCACATGCATCATGTCCAAAACCGTCTGGCAAAAACTTGGCTCTCTAGAGTTAATATGATCCACTATTACTCTGAGGGCTTACAACGGACGACCCTCGTCTCCCGAGGGGCTCCTCCAAAATGTCCTCGTCGAACTTGGGGGAAAAAATATTCTTATTGACATTGATGTTATCGATGCCCCACTCGACTACAATATTTTTTTTGGTCATAGCTACATGCATGCTATGAAGGAAGTTTCCTCTTCTGTGTTCTGAACCATGATGTTTCCCCATAATGGAAAGATAATTATCATTGATCAGGTATCACATTATGAGCCTAACCCTTCATCCAACATCGACAACATCCTCCTTTTTTCCACACTAATCCAAGTGCCTATACACTCATCGAGATGGGCCCTAAAATTTTTAAGGACCCATCCTTGCTAGGGACATACCACGGAGCACCATCGCTCATCCATCCTTCAACACAAGTATGTGTCATCTCCACCAAAGGAATGACAACTGAAGATACTCTCCCTCCCACAGAGGCCTCTTTCATCCCTGACATCCCACTAGTCGCATAAATCCTCCCTTAGGAATCTCATCGAACTTGTTCAATTCTACCCATTCCTAATCTTCCCCTCCCCGAGGGCCATATCCCGGTTTAGGAAACAGTCCCCCAAGCCATTACCCAAATCTCTTTCTTTTACCCCCCACAGGGTGTACAAGCTTTCCAAGTAGCCGCAATGTTCACCCTTCCTAACATGGTGTTGGAAATCCCAGTATGGTATCTACATCCACCTAAGATGGTTCCTCAACCATCCCTCCCTCCCCAAATAGAAGGAATCCTGATGCATATTCCCATACTTACTTACCCCCACCATCCCACACACACTCCCACTCACTAGCACCCCTGCTAAAGCTGGGGGCAAACGAAAAAAGAAGGAGCCCACCACTCCACTTTGCCCATGTGTCCAACCTCCTTACGCGCTATGCGAGAAATATGGACACCCCACCAACAAGTGCCCATCTCTCCCCGAGTTACGTAATCTCATTCAACTCCCTTGAGCACCACCACCACTCGTCACTTCCTCTAGTACTGTCGCTATCTCCCAGAACACAAGTAACAAAGGACTGGGAACCAAATTCACATGCGCCATTTGTTCAGAATATGGCGATTATACACATCATTGTCCAGTGTTACCTCAGTTCCGGCAGACGCTAACAACCATACGCCAGAGCTTTCAACAAGAACCCATCCCAACTCATGTCACCGAAATCCATTTTGTCAGGACCTCAGTCAATGAACATATGAGATGTCCTTTCTCTCTATGCGAATCACATGATCATGTCACATATCAATGTCGTATGAGCATTGAATACAGGCGTCATCAACTGGCCCTTATTCAAAATCCTACACCCCCTCCTCCAGTAGAACTAGTGAGTACCCCTACCCCATCACTTGATGTGGTTCATATCCTCTCACTGGAACCTAAGGAACTCCCTACTCCCCCATGGTTCTTGGATAATTTATATGAGGATTTACCCCCAAATCCCCCCAATTCTCTAATTCATTTCCCCACGAAAATTCTACGCCTGAATACCATTTTCAACTCACAATATCTCGATATTTGGTTTATGTCGAGCGAATCATCACAACCTCCTTGTGATACCCCCTTTACATTGTCACCACTAGAAAACAACCCCACAGTGACCGTCACAAAAGTTACTCCTCTCGATCCCCTATATTTTCGGTAGTTTCACTATGACGAAGACATCCTTGAGGAGTTAACTAAACCCGATTTCCCATGGGACGCACTCCACCACAAAGCGCTTTTTCCTTCACAACAAGCCATCGTGCCTCCTCACCAGAACCCCATATACATAGTTGAAACCAAATATTTTCTCCCACTAGGGAATATAGATTGGTTCAAAAACCCTATCCCTGCCCCTAATGTTTTTGAAGAAGGCAATATGGCCAATATTTCCCCCACCATCAAAATCAATATTTCCATCAAATTTGCAGTCATAGAGGAAATCACCATTGGCCCCACATGCTCTCCTGAAGAAATCACCACCTACAAATCTCTCTTCTAGGAATACTGAGACATCATTGCCTAATCATACACAGAGATACCTGGCCTTGATCCCTCTATTGTCGAACATAGTATCGACACCTGGCTTGATATCACACCTATCCATCAAAAACAGTGTCCGCTACACCATCCAAAGCAACGACCATAAAGGCCGAAATTGACAAATTACGCACTGCAGGGTTCATATACCCCATCGCATATACATCATGGGTCTTCAACCCCATCCTTGTCAACAAAAAACAAGGCACTATCAACGTCTATATAGACTTCCATGATCTCAATCACTCCTTTCCTAAAGACAACTTTTCAATGCCCTTTATCGACCAAATTATCGATGATTGTGCCGGTCACAAGGCCCTGTCTTTCATGGCTGGTTTCTCTGGCTACAACCAAATTCAAATCCACCCGACCGATCAGTACGAAACCGCATTTACTACCCCCCTGGGGAACCTTTTCGTATCGTGTCATGCCTTTCAGCCTCAAGAACACAGGAGCCACTTTTCAACGCACCATGACATACATTTTCCATGATCTCACTCAAATAATTCTCGCCTACTTGGACGATCTCACTACTCACTCCAAAAAATGCACCCAGCATCTTAATGATTTACGAATCATCTTCCAATCCTATCGTCAGTACAACATATGTTTGAATCCCCTCAAGTGCGTGTTATGCGTCACCACTGGCCACCTCCTTGGGTTTATCATTTCCCAAAGTGGCATTACAGTTGACCCCCTCAAGGTCCAAGCCATCACGAAAATTCCCCCACCACAGAACTTACACCAACTGCAAATCCTACAAGGCAAAGCTAAATTTTTACATTGTCCCTGATTATGCCACTCGGGCACATGGTTTCCTTCACCTCTTATGTCATCATATCCCATTCCAATGGGACGAACATGCCCAAAACACTTTTGATGATCTCAAAGCGCCCCTCTTCAATGCCCCATTAATTAGTCCACCTGACTATAACCATGACTACATCCTCTATATCTCAGCCTCATCCATCTCAGTAGCAGGAGTTCTCATCCAACTAGGGGACAATGATCATGAGAATTTCATTTACTACATTAGTAAAAATCTTTCAGGGACACCCCTGAAATACAACCATGAAGAAAAACTGGCTCTTGCAGTTGTACTCACAGTCCATAAATTGTGCCATTACATCTTGCTTCGAACTACCGAAGTCGTTGTAGATTCCAACCCAATGCACTATTTGCTCACCCGCCGTCAAATTAATGGAAAATTTGCCCAATGGATCATCATCCTTCAAGAGTACAACCTAGAATTTTCAGCACCCAAGAGCAAGAAAGCCCTTGTCCTCGCTAAAATCATTACGACATTTCCCTCCGATACTACTAGTACCCCCATCATTACTGACTTCCCCAACGAACATCTCTTTTACATCCCCTCAGATGATCTTTGGTACGACGATCTTGTCATCTACCTCTGAACGTAGAAATTCAGAAGCCACCTCTCCCAAGATGATCGTCAATGTATTCGTCACCAAGCTCCCTGCTACCTCCTTATTAGTGATATCTTATATCGGCATAGGATCGACACTGTACTCCGTCGATGTTTGACTATCGACGAGGCTGATCGAGTCCTGAATGATTGCCATAGTGGCGCTTGAGGGGGCCACCTTTCAGGAATGTCCATCGCTCAAAAAATCATTTGCGCCTGTTATTTTTGGCCTACATTGTTTCACGATTTTGTCCACGCTGTGAAGCGATGCGACAAATGTCAGTTTTATGCCAACAAAGCACGAGCACGACCTGCTCTTCTACACCCTGTCATTACTTATGACCCCTTTTTCAAATGGGGCATAGATTTCATGACTTGCAATCCTCCATCCGACAATGGACACAAATACATCGTCGTTGCAGTCAACTACTTCATCAAGTGGGATGAAGCCATACCTACCTTCAACAACACTGCTGACACTACAACGCATTTTTTCTTTAACCACGTCATCTCCCGCTTTGGGGTACCACACCAACTAGTCTCTGACCATGGGAAACACTTCGAGAATGACATTTTCATTGAACTCTCATGCAGCTTAGGATTTTCCCATGATTTTTCCTCCCCATACTATCCTTAGTCCAATGGACAGGTCGAACCAGTCAACAAGGTCCTCAAAACCATGTTGTAGCACACGGTTAACAAACATAAGACCAATTGGTACCATATGTTATTTTCCGCGCTCTAGGCTTATTGCATGGTAGTGAAAAATGCCACTAGTTTCACACCATTTCATCTAGTCCATGGGGTCAAGGCCACTCTTCCCATCGAGTGTAAAAATCCCACATTACACATCGCTATTGAGCTATTACCTGGAACTGCTCCAATGGAGCAATGTTTGTTGAACTTAGATTCCCTGGATGAATATTTTCTATCTTCATTACAGAACAATAAGGCAGCCAAAAAATGGTCAAAAGCCACTTTTGATCACCATGTCAACCTTCGCTCATTCAATGAAGTCGACCTCGTCCTTGCTTACCATATCACTCACGATACCCTTGGCCATGGAAAATTTGAGTCACTATGGCATGGACCTTACATCATCCAACATTACCTCACTAAAGGTGCATACATTCTGGCCTCTCCTGAAGGCCACCCTCTCAAAGAACCCGTCAACGAGTTTTACTTAAATAAATTTTACGCTTGAGCGTAGCCATACTATAGTAGGATTTTTCTTTTTTGTACATTTTCTGTAGAGTTTTTAATCTTATTTCTCCCATACCTCACATCTAATATACCATTTATGTTATTGACATATGCCTCCTCCATTGGCCTACAAATGAGTTACACCGATGGAGCAAGCCGTTGGACACAGAATCTCGCTTTGGCCGCTTAGGCCCTCTATTCACCCTCACATGAACTGCTCCACTCCAGGGGCATATGTTTGGGCTCAACAACGAACAACCAAGCAAAATACACCACCGTCATTGGTCTCCTCTCTGAGGCTAGCCACCATCACATTTGTCACCTTAGTGTCTTACTATATTCCCAACTTGTCGTCCTCCAGCTCAACAATGTGTATTGTGTCCGCGATCCTTGCCTCTTTCGCAAATACCTGCAAGTTAGACTTTTATCTCGACATTTTGATTCCATTACATTTACACATATTCCAAGACAAGTGATAACTTAATCAAATAGCAGATAACATGGAAAACCTAGTGTTAGATTGACATTTATCACACCAAGTTACCCATATGCATACATCAAACATCAATAATCTGTCACATCATATAAATTAGACATCATCATTAAAAAACACTAAAAACCATCGACACATGAGAACACCACAAAGATCCCAAAATGTATATCCATCTATATATATCAATCAATGTCTCATCAGTGTTTACAAAAATAATATAAAAAATACACCATCCATAGGTAGGTGAACCACCTTACCCCTATACATACAAAAATGGTTCCACCTCACCACATAAAAAATAGGCTCACCAGCTTATATCGGTCCAAAAGGTACATAAATACGGAGGCACTCATGGCACCTCTAGAGCTCCTCTAGCTGGCCCTCTCTCTGGAGGAGGGGCCCCACCAGCTAGGGTTCCCTCAAGTCCTGGAGGAAGTCTCCCATTCATCGCTGCCCCCGCTACAACTTCTCTCTGAACCATGGTATGCCATGCCACCGGAACACCCACACACTTTTCCAGGACTCCTTTGTCCAGGATCAGTGACCACATGCCCTCAGGTACTCCCTATAGTACTACCTCTAAGTGGTGATGGATATCCTCGAACTCTCCCCCAGCCTCTTCCAGAGGAGCATGCGATATCCCTACACCAGGGTCATCAAAACGAAGTCACCTGGATGCTCTCTCATCATCAGTGAGCCTCTCCCCCACATGATCACATTGTCATCGCTCTCTTGCCTGCGGCTCTCCCCGCAGAGGTCTCACTGGCCCCTGAAAAGATGGTGCCCTAACCAACTGAACATCGCACCTGCGCGGTCCCACATCTACACATACAACAAACAAATGGTAGCATCAGAATCCATATATACATAACACAGATGCTATACTATCTAAAAATCAAATCATGAACAATCACATCATACCTTTGTGGTCAAACACCTCTTCTGTAGGTAACACCATCTTTGGATCACCCTGGAAGTCCACCCCACAATACAGATACTGCAGTATGATCTGTGGCATCTGTCGCCACACCTGTGCATCCTCGATCATGAAGTAATAGCCACCCTCCCCACCACCATGACGAACCAGGATCATCGACCACTGCCTCAGTCGTACCTCTCGCACACCAAGTGTGCCCAACAACACTCTAGGGCGTAACATCGACACCCTCTCCAAAAACCATGCAACCAAGGTATACCCAAAGGAAAAATCCCTCGAGTCAGTAGTACGACACCTATCCAGCTGCCCTACCATCTTGGCATGGAGCATCAATCCCTAGGAAAAATGATCACCGACTAGTGCCCTCTCCATAATCCTCAGCTGACCTCCACTGATCCACTGAGTGGCAAGATACCCATAAAACCTCACAACCATCGCTTCCACACAATGATGAACAAGGGCAGCCATTACCCCAATGCTCACCATGGGTGCAGACTATAGTTGTCCCACTGGACATAGACGTCAACTATTGTTTGACGTCATAGCTATTGAATGTGATGATCCAAGATGCGGATTGACTTATCCATGAGTGCACCCTCATCCGACACCCGCAAGGTGCTCAAGTCAAACATGTGTAGGATCACTAAATAGAATGTCTCGAACAGAGACGTGAAAGACATCGGGCATACACCTCAAGAATTAAGCAAGGCTAGTCATTAGGCCACGGGCCTCACTTTTCCACAATATCGTAGGAGGTAGTCTACCCCTTTTTCCAAACTAGATCGAACTCTTATGCGATTTCCACTGCAACATACTCGATCGCCACATTGTATCTATGGTCGACACGACGTGCATCGACATAACCTTTTTTACGATCCCGTGCTTCCTGATCCTTTGTCTTATAGTTTTCAGTTAATCTTCCAATTCTTGGATTTTATCCGGCCCCACTAGGACCCTATCCTCAAGTCAATTTGAACTCAAAGGTGTCTCAAATGGTCTCCTGTAAATAACTCGAAAGGTTCCATCTTAATGGTTTTTTGGTAACCGTTGTTATAAGCGAATTCTACTAGTGGCAAGAATCCTTCCCAATGCTTTTGTTGGTCCATCACATACATCTGCAACATGTCCTCCAAGGTCTGGCTTGTTCGTTCGGTCTACCCGTTAGTCTTCGGGTGATACACAGTACTAAATTTAAGTTGGGTTTCCAAGGCCTCTTGGAAACTAGTCCAAAATCGTCTAGTAAGGACCGATCCTTGATCGGATATAATCCTCTTAGTAATGCCATGCATCCTTACAATCTTGTTGATGAAAACTCTAGCTATGTCAGGCGCTTGTTACATCATATGCACAGGAATAAAATGAGCACTCTTCATCAGAGTGTCAACTACTATGAAAAATCGAGTCTTGTCTCCTTGCCATCAGTGGAAATCCAATAATGAAATCCATTGAAATAACCTCCCATTTCAATTCCAGAATAGCATGTGGATGCAGTAATATTACTGGATGTCTATGTTCAGCCCTTACTTGCTGACATTCTAGACATTGGCCACATGGTTGACTATGTCTCCCTTCATTACTTTCCAAAAGAATAAGGGTTTAAGGTCCACCCTCATCTTTGTGACTCCTGTGTGGGCCATGTACACTGCTCTGTGAGCCTCATTTAGGATCAAACTCCTCAACTCATCGTTCAGTGGTACATAAATCTGATTTTTAAACCTTAATAATTCATCATCGTCAACATAAATCCTTCAACATTTGGGTACCATCATTGTGTTCTATCTGATAAAATCCTTGACCTCTTTGTACCAGTCATCGTCGCGCTGTATAGCTAGAATCCTTTCATGTAGATTCGTCTGAAGAGGCAACACTGAAAAGATGCGTGGTCTCCGTCTTAATGCATCTGCCACTCAGTTCATTATTCCCTTTATGTAATTAAGCTAGAAATCATAAGCAATTCTGAACAACGCCATTATCGAACGTTTAGCTCGCTTTGTGTAAATAAGTGTTTTAGTCCACCATGGTTCGTCATTAGTTCAAATTTTCATCCAACTAGGTAGTGTCTCCAAACCCTCAAGGCATAAACAATGGCTAACAACTCCAAATCATGTGCCGCATAGTTCTCCTCATGCCTTCTAAATTTCCTTGAGATGTAAGTGATCACTCGATCGTCTTACATCACGACTTTGCCTAAGCCTTCCTTGGATGTGTCGGTGCATACCAAGAAGTCTGTGTCCATGTCAGGGACCTTTAGTATCGATGTCATTGTTAATAGCTCCTTGAGCCTCCTAAAATCTTCCACGCATTTCTCGGTCCAAACAAACTTCTTTCTCTTCTTCTTCAATTCCGTGATCGAATTTTTGATCTTCGAAAATCCCTCAATGAACCTTCAATAGTATCCTACCAAGAAGATGAAGCTACGCACTTCTGGGACATTCGTTGGCGTAGGCCATTCCATAATAGCCTCGACCTTTGATGGATCCATGACGATACCTTCATCGGAGAGGACATGCCCTAAGTAGTGAATCTTCGATTGATAAAATGAGCATTTGGAAAACTTCCCATACAATTTGTGCTTTCACAGACATTGTATTACCAAGTGAAAGTTCTCATCATGCTCCTCTGTTTTCTAATAGTAAATAAAAATACCGTGAATGAACACTTGGATGAACTTGTCCAAGTACTCGTGGAACCCCTGTTTCATCAAACTCATAAATACCCCTAGGGCATAAGCCAGTCCCAACGATAAAACAGTAAACTTGTAAGGACCAAACCTCATCCTAAAGGTGGTCTTAGGGATGTCATCCTCCTTTATCTGTAACTAGTGATACCTTGATCGCAAATCGATCTTTAATAACACCATCACACCCTTCATCTGATCGAACAGATCATCAATCCTTGGCAACGGATACTGATTCTTGATCATTGCCTCGTTCAATTGATGGTAGTCAATGCAGAGCCTACATGACCCATCCTTATTTTGTAGTAAAATAATAGGAGCACCCCATGGTGACACACTTGGACGTATTAGTCCCAGGTCCAACAACTCCTTCAGTTGCATTCTCAGCTCCTGTAACTCCGGGGTCGACATCCAATAAGGCATTCTAGCTATCAGTTCAGTCCCTAGTTTTAGGTCTATTGTAAACTCCAATTCCCTCTCCCGTGGCATCCCAGGGAACTCCTCTATACTGGAAGGTGTTCTATACCTTCCACTACTCCCTTCTCATTTAACACAAGGATCGCATAAAGCTTACACCCCTTGCGCGTTCTCTTCTGTAGCAACAAGGAAGAGATGAACCTTAGGGAAACTCCCTGGTTCTGACCTATAATCACTTGTCTTTGTCACTCATCATCGACCAAGCTCAACCATTTTGTTTTATAGTTGAGTATCGCCTCATGCGATTCCAACTAGTCCATACCGATCACGACGTCATATGATCCTAAGATCATGACGTATAGGTTGGACTTGGTGACAAACTCTCCCAGGTCAAGGGTACAACCTGTAACCTTTCCTCCAACCTTTTTTTTGGCTCCCAATGCCATCTTTACGATGATAAACTCATCATGTTCGACTTCCTTTACCTTAATCCTTTTTAGCACTGCACCAGTAATGAAACTCCTGGTCGCATCGAGATCTATCAAAATTCTAAGGGTCTGGTCAGCGACGATACCGAACATCTCAAGCACATTCAATTGGTGATCTTCCTAGCGGTGATGCACCGGTGAATGAATCCGATGGGACTTGCCCAAAACTCCCATGGTAGTGGGTCCGGCTAATCTAGATTCTCTAGCCCTCTCCTCTGAGAAGTAATGATGGTAATTTGGCTCCCCACAATCCAACACTTTCTTCAGTCCATTATTCCTGGTACCTGAAGTACAAGCTGAATTCTAGCAATAAGGCCCAACTCAAACTTCTTGACCTTGAACTTCTGGGTAATTTGATGTGGAGCATACCGAAATAGCTCCCAAATGGGCCTTGCACTTGGGCACCATGCAACTGCCTTGTTGCAAGGTGTCGAACTTGTTGAGCTGATGTTGAATGAATTCCTCAAAAAGATACCTCTCCTAGAACCGTTCCTTTAACATTTCCCATGACACGTCATCAAAGGTCATGTCCAAAAGTGCTAGGAGCATCTTCTGCCATAGAAGAGAACTCCCCTTCAGTTGAAAGACCACCATGTGGACCTTCATGCTGGAGGTCATAAATGCGAAGTGTGAAGCACACGCCTTGCTCTACAACTGTGCCTCGACGACGCCACCATCTGTGACACTCGTGGATGCTAAAACTCAACTCTCTCGAGTTCTCAGTGGATGCTAATGTACTAGCTAGGGCACGGTGTGGACCCTCAGGGGTACAGGTGCCCGACCCTTAGGGGTACAGGTGCCCTAGCCTCATGTCAGTACTGATGGTGAATCAAGGCCCTTGAAATTACTTGGAAGGGCCTTGTCTGACCATCATCATCCCTTACTACAAGCGAACCCAGCCCAAGAACTTGTTCCTTTACTTGGGGGTTCGACTTCCAGGGTGCGGGAACTTTTGGAGGCGTCGCACCTCCTTCCACGACACCACATTGCTAACCTCCGAGGTGTCCTCTAAATGAGATCATCGGATGAACTCGTTAAATTTTTAAGCACCTCTAGGTTGATACTCAAGGTTTACTGTAGTGGAAATCATGGCGATCCATAGTTGCATGGTTGAACCTGCTCTGATACCATATGTAACAACCCCACCATTATGACTACAAGAAAAGAAGAAGTGAAAAGTTTTTTTTTTTTTTTTTAAAGGACGACAACAACAATTACTGCTAAACAACTCATCTAATGAAGAGCACCACACCTGCAGAACAGGTGATATGCAACTATGACACCATGCACTAGAATAAGGTCAACTGGGTGAACCATTCGTAGAATAACAAGGAGGAACGACTACCTGCTAGAAGAAAACAAGACACGCCCACAAGCTAAGGGACAACATCCCCCTCCCGACACAACAACCTTGACGAACAAGGCTAGAACCTCAAGGGGTGCAAACCAAATGCATGAAGGCGTTCCCTCCCAAGTGCTAAAGGCGACTTACAACACTCGTCAGCACTCACATAGAATGTACCGACTCCAGCCAAGTTCTCCTTCATCGCTATCCAATAGGGTGTGCCATGATCCCCTCATCAGGAATCATGTTGTCCCCAATCGATACACACGTCAATAACCTTGGCACAACACATCCTATCTGGACCAAGGACTCTACATAATCCGACGCGCTAGGAGCTGAATTAACTGATAGGAAGACTATGCCTATGCCCCCAAGCAATGGGTAGAAAAGACACAAGATAACCTTCGAATTTAATTGTGCAAAGGATCGAATGAATGTTGTTTCCTACAAGACAACCCGTAGTGTAAGGATAGACCAATCACCCCTTCCAGCTCGACCTAAGGCGCGAGGTGCAAAACTGCCAAAAACTAAAGGCTAGTAAGGTTTTAGCTGAGCATCCACTAAACTCTCGTCCATTATGCTTGCACAAGCTAAACAACTACTTCACCCATAATCATGATGTCTAACATATCCTGATATCCATCAAGCAAGAATTCTAGGGGAAAAGCAGTGGACCTTTATCATTACTTTTTTCATCAAGCTATCATAAAGGTGAACCAAAATAGGCATCTAACCAAATCTACACTTGTCAGCAAAATACACCATTCATTAAAAAGGTGAACTCTTAACATTTTTAAAGATGATCTATGCTACCCCAAAAACGACATTGACGTCAAAATAGCCATCCGAAATTTAACAAGTTTAACATAATGACAAGGCGCTAAAAAAAATTTTTAATCGAAACCTTATATACGAGTTATAATTGGTGTCCAAATTAAATCCTTTATAAATCCTTTGGTCAACTATTGGCATTCTTATAACACAAGAGGTGGTTGTCTAAAACGGTAAGAAGATGCTTTGTAAAGTAAATATGAATTACCATTACTGTAAACTACTGTGTAATTATACTTGGGCTATCAAATTAAAAATGGAAGGTGTGTAGTTGAATAAGTCGCCTGGAAATCTAAATGGAATACAACTCAATAAATATAAATTTTTAATCAATTGTGCATTGGCTATCAATTAAAATAGAATGCGGGAAGACAGGTCACCTGGCAATCGAAATGTAATACAACTCGAATATATATAGTGTTTTAAATCAATTTGTGCACTGGTTTTTAATTAAAATGGAATGGGCAATCGCCATGTAGCAAATCAGAATGGGACAATCAGAATGTGGCACACATAATTAAAAATGGAATGGGCAAATCGCAATGTGGAAAATCAGAATGGGGCAAAAATAATTAAAATCGGAATGGGAAACTCACAGAGTTTAAAGATTTCCATGACATTCGTTGTCTGATTAATCTTGCAACATAGTGAACAATTATGATTTCGCCGGCATACCCAACAAAACGCAGACTGATAATAAAGAAATAGTTTTTCATTCGCCTGAGGTACCCAATCAAAAACGTAGACATGGATCATAACTAATTTGGTTTTTTTTTTTCATTCGACTGGGGTACCCAAGCAAAGATGCTGAGAGGTATAACAAAAACGTTTTTCCCCTTCCAGGGTAACAAATATAAAATGCAGACTAAGAAATTAATTGGTTTTTCGTTTCCAGGATATCATGACAATGCAGACCAGAATAACAAAACGTTTTTCCCCTTCCAGTGTAACAAATATAAAATGCAGACTAAGAAATTAATTTATTTTTTCGTTTCTAGTATATCATTACAATGAAGATAGGAATAACAAAAACTTTTTTCCCCTTCCAGGGTAACAAATATAAAACATAGACTAAGAAATTAATTTGTTTTCCATTTCCAGGATATCATTACAATGCAGACAGGAATAACAAAAACGTTTTTCCAATTCCAGTGTACCAAATATAAAAACGCAGATTGAAGGTAAATCTTTTTTTACATTCCAGGATACCTATATAAAAATGCAGACTGAAATTAAATCTTTTACATTTCCAGGATGCCAATATAAAAACACAAACAACAGTAAGAGAACGCAAAGATCCATTGGGATAAGTCATTGAAATGATCGCAATGATAAACCAACATAGACACAAGAAATCCATACACAGAGGTACTTTTTCTAGAAGGTGCAAGACAACACTCAGCCAAGGACAACAATAGAGGTAGACGGCTGACAGGAACATCCTTCGCCCATCCTCCATGCATAGAAAAGTAGGGCATTGAGATCCATAGGTCTATTAACATCGAAGCGATGACCGTAGATCAGGCTCCTGGCCGACTGCTCAGGCGCAGACTAATGAGATAGGGATGAAGGAAAAATAAACTTCAATCAATCAAAATCAATAAACCACAGGATGGTCAAGACACATAGAGATCGAAGGCCATGGGAAATCAATCAACATCAAGCTAAGGTGACGGGGAAAATTTCAGTCATCAACTAGAACACTAAGACTATCATATTCTTTACCTGATTAAGCATACATAACTGAAAGCATAAATCATATTAACAATCTACCACGCATAAATAAAGTATGCATATCGTTTCCCAATCGCCCGCTCTGATTTGATGTTCTGCTCGCTTTGTGCAACTCCCGCTTGCCGACCGATGAGACTTCACCGGTACCTCCCAGCGAACGCTAGGGGTATCTTCTTCCCCCTTAGCCCCTCGAGTTGAAAAGGGGCCATGCACACTCACCAAATATTCAACTAGCTCCCAGCTCGCCTCGCAAGGCCGAGCTACCACTCCTCTATGAGCTGGGTATCCCAACTCCCACAAGCTAAGTCAGTCAAGTATATATTTTTGCAGCGTAACATTATGCAAAACAGAAGAGATCCTTCATCCTTTTCCTCCCTCCATTATATAGAGTTTCCAAGTCCTTTATCTTTCCAAAATCTCATTTAAATTAATGTTTAATAAATTAAATCTTAAAAATCCTCCCCGTACAAGG
>JASDQU011029681.1:33795-43815 GCA_032191745.1 Picea mariana
CTCCTTCCAGAAAACATATTTTCAAAGTGAGTTCGCAGGCTGGTTATAACCTAGGGTGCGAGAATGACCCATTCTCCCAGGCCAGCTTCATCTAGGGTGCGAACTTCTCACACTATGCTCTATACACAGGGTGCAAACTTGTTTTTAAGCTTGGAAAAGAGAAGAAGTCTCGAGGGTTCTAGAAGGGGATATTTTAGAAAATGAGTTGGCATTCGTATGGTTTTCATTTTACTGGCTTCTATGATTTGGTGGGATCATTATCATCCATGTAACCATCTCACCCTCTCCTATATATTGAAAGGATTCTCATGGAAAAGGTTAAGCAAGATTAATTGAAGAATTGGTGAAGGAATTGTGTGAAGAACCCTACTTGAATAGGAGCTTGGAGACTCTAGTAGGTCTATCAAGAGGAATTGGATCTTCTTCCTGTAAGTACAGAGCAAGTGTGTGTGTTGGAACCAAGAGTCATTGAAATCAAGCTTGCGACATCAAGGAAATCAGGTTGTATCTTCTACTTTCAATTAATATGATACAATGGCATGTCCTTTTCCCATAAATTCGTTCGTACTTTATTGTGTAATTCCTTGATCATATGCATAAGTTGACATTGAATACATTGTGCTATCTTCACTTTGGTTGGTTTGTGTTGTCTTGTTCTTGACCTCACGAGAGCACTGGAGCGAAGCGGGAGCAATAGAGACCTAAGGAAGCGATACAAAGGTATGTCACTTGTTCCTCCTTGCTAGTTAATTCAATGGTCGTAACTTAGGGAAAGAGTCATGTTTTGTCTTGTTTTTTTCTAGATCTAGGTGGATCTAGGGAGATCTGTTAGTGTCCGCACCTACCGATTAGTCCGATAACAAAATTGGCGACTCCACTGGGGATGCAACCCATTTTTTAGTGTTTTTTTGGTGTTTTTACTTGGCCATTTTCTCTTGCCTTACCTTTCTTCATTTCTATCAATCTCTGAGTCTTCAGGACACCCTGACAGACTCTCTGGGTCCAGAAGTCCCTTCAAAATTTTTGTCTTTTTCCAAAATTTTGCCTAGTTTCAGGCCTTCTCGCACTGAACCCTTCAGTGGTCTGCAAGAATCCCTTGAGTTCACACTTTGCCTTTTAGTACAGTGAAATATTCTCACACCCTGCTTGTGGCCAGCCTATGAGAATGATCCATTCTCTCACTGTACATCAGTGACAGCCTACAAACCCATTTTTTAAATTTTTTGGAATTAAGGTTTTTGTATGCTCAGATGCCTAGATCTGTATGTGTGTCTGAAAAGAACTTCTTGGGCCATTGGTTGATTGTCTCTTGACTTCAGATTATGTGAACGATCAGTCTTCAGAAATCAAAGACTCTTCTTGTCCTTGTTTTCTTGACTCTCATCTCTTGACTTTTCTTAGCAAGGATATAATCTCTGATCCTAGAATCTAAGTGCTTGTTTGGTTAGGAGCTGGTGATCGGTTTGAAAGTTGGGATTTTTTGTCTTTCTCATTTGCTCATTACTTGGAAAATCATTTTTATCATGCAATTGAAAAGACTAGTCTCATCTACTTGTCATTTTTGTCTTCATTGAAAGATTGGTTTTTGTTTGTGGCTTTTCGTTAGTTATTGGTTTTCCTTAGTTTCACCACCATGGTGGTCCTTTTTGAAAAGTAAAAAAAAAAATTCTTTTTAAAATCATTTTCATTTTGAAAATATTGGAAATCAATTGTTGAAATAAATAGAGAATTGCCATTGTTACGTGATTCGTTGATATTGCATTTTAAAGAAGATTGCATATTCGTAGTTCGAGATTTTTCCAGAAAACTTCTCTCACCCTCCTGTAAATAGGATTCATTGAACAAATATTGATACATTTTCATTCCTATCTATGAATTGTTGGGTCAGAGTCTCACACAACATCAGTTTCATCTTTGTTTCCTTTGAGTAACAACAACCCTTAATAATATTGCGAAATTGTAAAATTTAACTAGTAACTCTTTTCTAGGACTATATTACACCAACAATTAGCTAGTCTAGAGCTTTGGAATAGGCAGAGAGATACACTCTCCAAAGAACAAAACACACAATAGCATCTTGTGTTAAGGAGTGTCAAATTCAATTTACAACATTTTGTCTTGGGAAGCCCTTCTCACACAAGGGTCAAACCCGAGGTCACATTGATATTGACAGAGTTACTCACCCTGCTTTGTTGATATCGGTGTAGAGATTGCATGTATTACGGGGGTCACTTGGAAGCATACCCACAATGATGAGTGGAAGCCTCTCGAGTTGATTTCAGGCTAGATACCTTGCCTTTGCATGTGGATCGAACTGTCTACTGTCCCCCCGGGATTTATTGTTGTTGGTGGTAACCTTAGTGACCTATCTTCTTAGGGTCATACACAAGGTGACTGTGAAGGGGCAATTCTTCACGGTACCTGGAATTGACGTTGTCCAAACTCACTTGGACTCCTTGGAGGGTATACCCATGATTATGTGTGGGATCTTGCACCAGGGTGTAAGTTCGTTAAGCAATTCGTCAACGTAACTTTTCCACCCTATCCCCACCCCTTCTTGTCTCGTCGTTGCGACGTTGGATTTCATCACCAACTAGTGACTTCAGAATTAGAAGGTCTTGTTTTCTTGGTATTGTTTCCTAGATTTTGTTTACTAGCGCATGTTGTTTTCTTACCCAAATTGACCATAGAATTTTTCTTTGTAAGTTTTTAACTCGTTCACCATAGACCCTCCACGTCGTTCACGTAGAATGAAGGGCTTACCCCCAGAAAATCTAGAAGGTTCTCAACCCTTGCCTACCAGTTCACCGGAGGGCTCTCCTCAATAGAGTGAAGTCCAAGACGTCACCACTCCACAAGTGAAAAGAAATGACTCTCTAGAACGGTTCTGAATTACCAATTCTCGAGAGGACTTTTGACTTCACCCTGATTCTGAGAGAAGTATTATGCGAGTGAATTCTTCCAAAGATTTAGTTGTTTTGTCTTCTGGATCACCGACTGGACCTTTTCTAGGACCTGAGGGCCAAGATCCTTTTTGGGCTACTGGAATTTTTAGATGGGATCTCTTTGGTTCAGGAGCAGGCGTTGATATCACCGTCTCACCTACATTCTCCGAAACCTCTGACCCATATGCGGTACCTTTTACTACTTCATATTATTTTCCTGGAACAGACACTCCGCGAGCTGACCACATCTTGACCCTCCCTTTACAAATGGTCCATTACAAAGATACAATGATTATTTACACCGGGATTACAGTGGCTATTCAAGCCCCCATTGGCACACCGCTCTCGCCCAATCTCACCCTGACACTTCCACTCGGATACCATGCGTTGAATGCTTCTATTCCCACTCCTATACAAACCCCATCCAAAACTTCTGGTGGTCCCTCTTCTTCTGGGCACTCTCCTCCTGGATTCATTCTGACACTTCCTCAACCCCCTTTTGGAGGACCTTCTCCATCCTCTATCGGCGACACTAATTCTAGTGGCACCATTCCATCGTTCACACGAAATTAACAGATTCCTGTTGGTGGACAATTTCACCAAGGAGGTTTGACTCAACCCCCCCTTGTAGGAAAAACTCCTATTGTAACAAAAATCTTAATAGGAACACAACCTTCGATGGGAGCACAACCCCCACCAACCCCACCCTATGGACAACACATACCTCCATCCTTGGCCCAGTATTGGAATCATCTAATACAACATAATCCTCAATCGACTGGGGGGAAACAACCTCAAGTTACCTCCATTATACCCCCTAGTATAGTCCAACCTTATCCAGGTACATCGAATCCTATTTGGGGTTCGAATTCTCAAACTCACGTCCCAGTTCAAGGATAGAATCCCATGAGTTACTTTCCTCCACAACAACCACTGAATCTACCTGGGTCTTTGCATTATATGCAGACTACTTATGGTCCCACTGGTTTGCCGATGGGACTCCCTCCCCAAATCCACCAGTACCCGCATGTGAATAGACAGTTACCCTTCTTATCCATTTTGGACCTTCCGGACCTGTCAAGGATTTTAAACGATTTGATCTGTCACCCTCCCCAATGGTCCACTATACCAGCCAAGCTACCATATGACATCCCTAAATTTGATGGCAAAGCAGGAGAGGACCCCAACAATCACGTCATGACATTTCACCTCTAGTGCTCATCCAACTCCTTGATGGATGACTCTATTCATTTACGCCTTTTTCAACGAACTCTCACGGGTTCTACCACGAAGTGTTATATAGAATTGCCACGATGTTTCTTCACCGACTTCAACACCCTCGCTATGGCCTTCCTCACCCACTACCAGTTACTGATCTGCTATGAAATGGGGATCGAGATTTTGAGTTCTTTCAAACAAAACAAAGCCACTCATATAACCGATCACATTCATGAGTGGCGACGGAGACGACGTCTCATCAAACTTGAACTTCCCAATCAGTTGCTGGCAGAGTGGTTCACAAAATCATTCGTGAATGACATCGGTCGTGACATTTCCCTGAGTGGAGTTGTCACGAAAAAACAGGCCATAAGTTTTTCTCAATACCTTGACCTCGTTTACTCACAAATGGGTACTCTTTACGACTTACTCCCTGATGCACCTCTTCTTTCGACTTCCACCACTTCAACTACTCCTGTTGCTTCTCATGTAGTTGACGATGTGATTGGCACTTTCCATGCCCAACCACATTCCACCCAAACTACTAGCCACAGTCCCAAACCTAATTCTTCTAATGTTCAAAATGCTCCGTCTCCTACCCCTCCCACCGGCAAGACTTTTGAGGTAAGTGCGGTTCAATCTACCCCAGCTGGTAAAAACAAATCTAGAAAGGGAAAGGGTAAGAATAAGGAGGAAAAAAATACTTCGCAAGCAGAGCGAACCAAAACTCTACCTGTTGACGATAGGGATAAGAGAAAACCTCGATACCCTTGTCTTCTCTATGGTGATGATCACTACACAAAGGATTGTCCACGACGAGCCGAGGTCACTAAGTTCCTTCAAGGAGCCTCGAAACCACCCACTCCAGCCATTTTTTCACAACCCTTCCCTTCTCAACAACAGGCCCAATTGGTCATTCACGACCAACCATCCCCCTCCATTACATCTTACGTCTTAATGTGTACCAGTGATTCAAAGCAAAGTGACGTCGCACTTACCACTCGAGCCAAAGATTCTTCCCCCTCTAAGGAGAAGGTTGATGTTATACCTCCTTCATTGGTCCAACCCTCTCCCATGACTCCACCTACCAACGGTCCTCTTCATCTCAAATGAACAAGCCTCGACAAAGTTCTTTTCCCTCCTCCTAAGGGCGTCGTTCGAAAATCGGCTTTCAATCCTCATGCTTGTGCTACCCAGAACTACAACATTGTTGAAGATCTGGCCCAAGCACCTTCTGCGATGTTAGCCCTCGAAGTCCTTCAAAGTTGTCCCACACAATGGAAGGTGCTGTTGAAATCTATCGGTGGAATCGACCCGACAAACAGGAATTTAATAATTTTTGACTTGGAAGATCACATTCCAAGGTTACCCCCTCAACTCGTGTTCCAAATCCAAGTGATTGTCTCTGACAAAAACATTTGTAGAACCGTTATCGACGAGGGTGCCTCGACGTGTGTCATGTCTGTTACTTGCTGGAAAGCCATCGACTCTCCCTCTTTGACTGAATCCCATAACACACTCAAAGCCTTCAATGGATCTGGTTTTAAGCCTTATGGTGTCCTTCCTTCATTGCCACTCATGCTAGAAGGGAAAATGGTCCAAGTCGAAGTGGAAGTCTTTGACGCTCCTCTTGATTACAATCTTCTGCTTGGTCGTAGATGGATCGATTCCATGCGCGTAGTTGTGTCGACTCTTTTTCATGTTGTAATTTTCCCACATCAAGGAAACAGAATATCGTCGACCAATTATCCTTCTTTAACTTGGATACGCATACTGGCAACATACCATTCATCGCCAAAACCCCACCAGGTTACGAGAATGTCAGTGTAGGTCTTCTCAAAGACTCATCATTAATGGGTACCTTCCCCACTCCACCACCCGATGTTCCACACTCGTCTATCACTTCAATCAACATGATCTCCACCTCGATTCATGGAACCCCTATGTCTCACGACCCATGGATGGTACCCAACCCCGACTATCATCTTCGTTACGACGACCCCACCTATCAGGCCATTCAATTGACAACCCCTTCTACCCCCTCTCTTGGTGATTTATCTCCAGATCCTTTCTGCATCATTTTTCCCACGGACAAGATGATTATGTCTGTCATGGAAGACACCCCTTGGAACGATGGACATCATCGTTCCATCCTCTTCTTGGAACAACACACCATCGAGAGCTACCAACAGATCTTGACCCCGTCGACCGTTGTCATCATTTCAACCATTCCTGAGTCCACACATGATGTGTTTTCAGAAGGGAACTTAAGCAATATCTCACCCACTATTCCGATCGACATATCCATCAAACCTGGAATTGTCGAAAATGTGCATATCGAAGCTTCGTGTTCCCCTGATGAAATTGTCACCTACAAGTCACTTTTCAAATAATTTCATGACATATTTGCCTAGAGCTATGAAGAAATGCCGGGTATCAACCCCGACATTGTGATACATGAAATTAAGACATACCCAGACGCTAAACCCATCCGGTAATGCCTTCATCCAGTTCACCCACGTAAAGAGGCTGCTATTAAGCTTGAAGTCGAGAAACTTCTTAAAGCCAGCTTTATTTATCCGGTGGCCCTCACTGACTGGGTTTCCAATCTTGTCCCGATCGACAAGAAACAATGCACAATCCGTGTATGCATTGATTATAGAGATATTAACAAAGCTTGTCCTAAAGACAACTTTCCTACCCCCTTTTTCGATCAGATTGTCGACGATTGCACCGGAAGTGAAATCTTCTCTCTGATGGATGGTTTCTACGGATATAATCAAATCAATATTTTTCCCGAGGATCAACACAAAACTGCTTTCATTTGTCCTTGGGGCACTTTTTCCTATTGGAAACTTCCTTTCGGTCTAAAGAACGCTGGCGCAACTTTTCAGCGCGCTATGTCCTATGCCTTCCATGATATCAAGCACATTGTGCAGCACTATCTTGATGACTTACCCACTCATTCCATGCACCAGGGTCGATCATCCAATCCACCTCTGAGCCATTTTCCTCCACTGTTAGTTTTACCATATACGATTGAATCCTCACAAATGCATTTTCTGCGTAGAATCCGACCGACTTCTAGGCTTTATTGTTTCACATCAAGGGATCAGGGTAGATCCTTTAAAGGTCGAGGCGATTCTCAATCTCTCTCCTCCTTCTACACTTCACCAGTTACAAATTTTGCAAGGGAAAGCAAAATTTCTTCGTCGTTTCATCCCAAACTACGTCGAGATAACTCTTGGATTTACGTGAATACTCAAAAAGGGGTCTAAGTTCATATGGGATACCATCACAAACAAAGCCTTCGAAGCTTTGAAACTGTCCTTGAGACACACTCCGCTTCTCTTCCCCCTCCGATTACAATCGTGATTATTTCCTCTACCTCACGACCTCAGATTACACCATCTCTATGGTTCTTGTCCAAGAGGATGATTCTCATGATGAACATGTTATCTATTACTTGATTCGATGTCTAACGCCTACCGAAACCAAGTATTTACATGTTGAAAAACTGGTCTTGGTAGTTGTCCAAGCAGTTCAACGTTTCCGGCACTATATCCTCTCTCGCAAGACTACGGTAATTTCTAATTGCAACCCTATGCAACACATTCTCACACGTCAATTTCTAGGGGGAAAATACTCCAAATGGATCGTGATACTCCAGAAGTTTGACTTGGAATTCAAACGGCTAAGTCCAAGAATTCCTTAGTGTTTGTCGAGTTGATATGCAACTTTCCCTACTTTGAAACGAAAAATGTAGCAGCCGATTCATTACCTGATGAATCCCTTTTCATAATTAGTTCTGATGATCTTTGGTACAGTGATATCATCATATATCTCCAAACCCAGACTTTTCGGCCCAATCTATCCAGTACTAATTGGCATCAAATACGCTACCAAGCCTGTCAATATATTATCCTCGGGGATACTCTTTATCATCGTGGGATTGACTCAGTTTTTCAACGCTGCCTCACGTTTGATGAAGCCGAGAAAGCCTTAAATGACTTCCATTCTAGAGCCTGTGGTGGTCATATGTATGGGTATGCTACTGCCCAAAAGATATTACGCGCAATGTATTTTTGGCCTTCTTTATTTAACAATTGCATAATCACCATCCAAAAATGCCACACTTTCCAGACCTATAATCATAAGATACGATCACATCCTGCTCCTTTTCACCCTGTGGTCTCATTTGGTCCCTTTGCGAAATGGGGCATTGATTTCATGACATGTCACCCCCACTCAACCGGGGGGCATCGATACATTATTGTATCCGTAGATTATTTTACAAAATGGGTCGAGGCGATGCCGACATTTGACAATACTAGAAAGACCACAACATTATTCATTTTCAATCACATCATAGCTCGTTTTGGTGTTCCTTGTGCTATCATCACTGATCATGGTAGCCACTTTAGAAACTTCATGATGTTCGAACTCACTGAAAAGTTGGGTCTTCACCATGAAAACTCAATGCCCTATTACCCACAAGCCAACGGCCAAGTCGAAGTGATTAATAAAGTTCTCATAACCATGCTTCGACGAATGATAGGGATTCACAAAACGAGTTGGCACACAATGTTTTTTTCAGCATTGTGGGCTTACCGGACATCTGTTAATTCGGCTACTAGGTTTACACCTTTCCGATTAGTCTATGGTCTTGAAGCTATCCTCCCGATTGAATGTGAGATACCCTCCCTGAAACTAGCCGTCGAACTCCTACCAAACACCTCTACCGAAGAGGAGCGTCTGTTGTATCTCATGCAATTAGATGAAACTCGACACGACGCTGCCCTAGTCAACAAATGCCAGAAGAAACGTGTCAAGGCCCAATATGACAAACATGTCAAGCCTCACGTTTTCTCTAAAGGAGATCTGGTTCTCCTCTACGAACAAGACCGAGATATGCTAGGAGCTAGAAAATTTGAAGCCATGTGGTGAGGTCCTTATATCATTAAATGATTTTTGGAGAAAGGATCTTATGAGTTAGTTGATTACGATGGTATCCCTTTGAGTGAACCCAAAAATGGGTTGTACTTAAAGAAGTACTATGCATAAGATCACCTATGCACAAGTACTTGTATTTTATTGTATCATACTTCTTGTGTGTTACTGTAGTATGCTTTTTCGTTATCTGGTCTCTGCCCTTATGTGATGTTGTGTTTGATTTCCAGATGTCGGAGTCTTCTCTACCCCACATTGGTTTCGTTGATGGTGCTAGTTGTAGTACTCAGAACCTTGCTTCCGCTGCTTGGGAAGTTTATGCCCCTACAAACGAACTTATCACTCTACGAGGTGTGTGTCTCGGTCGTGCGACCAACAATATTGCAGAGTATAGCACCATTATCGAATTGTTAATTGATTCTATCTCGATCGGTATCCATCACTTGGTTATGCGACTCGATTCACAGCTAGTAGTACCTCAGTTAAGTAATGTCTATGCTATTCGAAGTCCTACTTTATTACGGGTATATTTGTGAATTTGCCTCTTGAAACATTATTTTGATTATATTGAGTATCAGCATATTCCTAGGTGTCTAAATACATTAACTGATGCATTAGATAATTATATTTTAGACAGACATTTGGGCCATTTATAAATCAATCACATCAAGTATCACACAACACAAGATAAGCCGGTAGAAGCCGTATATATGTATATATAACGATCAAAAGTTTTTTACAAAAAAGTTTTGTCCAAGAACCAAAATTTCAAAATTTGAAGCTCATAGCTTCTACAAAGTAATGTCATGGATGACGTTCATGATAAAACATGACTGCTCGGGCAACTCTACGAAGCAGTCGGCCAACAGAATCTGACACGCCCACCGTATGACGTTGATCCTCAGTT
>JASDQU011029683.1:44174-57045 GCA_032191745.1 Picea mariana
AGTGGTGTTTTTTTGGTTAATGTTGATAGGAAGGAAGAACTTGATGAACATATCTGAGTCGCTAAATCTGGGAGGACACACGACAAAGATCCATGCACTCTGTGGGAATGTGTTCCATAAGAAACCAAAAAGAGAGGATCCAAAACTCTCGAAACCCGAAATGGTGAAGCAAATCATGACCATCCCTTGGAGATAGACACGCGGCAGAGATCCGCGTACTCGGGAGTGAGGGGATGGAGGAGATGCTGACCGAGAGTTGTCCAGAGTACCAAAGAGATACGAAGTTGAAACCCTGGTCGTTGATGGCATAGACATGTGGCAGATATCTGTGCACTCCAAGAAAATCACTTCGGAGAAAATCGAGAGGAGAAGTGCCAAAACTCTCGAAACTCGAACTCTGAAGTAAATGGTGCCCGTCTGCTAGAGAAGGACACGTGACACTTGATTTTTAATTTCGGGGCTTGTATGGCACTAAACCTCATGCAACTTTATAATCTTGAATTCCCGAGGGCCGCTAATCTGAACTGCTCTTAGGATCTCTGCCGTTGAAAAATGAACCCAGTCGATGCTTGTATTTCAACCCAAAATAGACTGCTCTAAATGTTGCATTTGGACGCTTCATGTGCAGACCATGGACTTCGAGGACCTGTTTCCCTTGACAACTATAAGTTATAACACCACCAATAGGCTTTTCAGGCCACCATGTGGATTGGTAGAAAAGTGCCACGTGGCACCACCCAGAAGGTGCCATGTGTCCAGTACGGAGGTGACGTGGAGGTGTCCAGTATGGAGGTGACATCAGCAGCCAAGTGGGTCAATCAGTGGATGCCACGTGGCCCAATCGGAGGGTGCCATGTCACACCCTCGAAATTCCCAAGGAGGGCCTATGACCGAATATTTAAAAATATATATATATATAATATCAGAACCCCGCCAAATATGGTGGCGATTCCGCTATATATGGCATGTCCGCTATATATATATCCACTGCCAAAACCGGCCGCTATATTTAGAGTGCGAGCCAAAAAATTTGGTTTCAAACCATGTGTTGAAGCGGAGTCCATAGGATTCGATCCCGGGACCTCCGCCAACTAAACAACCTTAAAATAACTCCATCCACTAGCTCGCAAATGGACTCACTTAATGCATAACTGCTGGGAATTTTGTATAAGAAGGGGCCTCCACCGGTGTTCAGGAGAGAGGAGGAGAACCAAGGCGCGCCCGTACATATTTGCTACATATTCGGGCACGCATTTGAATATTTTTCTCAATCATTTATTGCATAAGCAGTGGCACAAAAAACGAGGCAGGGGTGTCTCTTGGGCCTGAAAGTGTCAGACTCGGATCAAGGCGTGGAGATAGTCATTTTTAGGTAATTCGACGCCACGAACGTAGTGGTGGTGTTATTTTTTTTATATGAGAAAATCTTGTGTAGCTTAGCTCCAGAATGAGGTATACTTATGTATCTTGCCCAATTCTTTTCTGGAGTTAATAAAAAGACCTACCCATTTGAGAGGAGGACTTGGACACGTAGTCCACCAGGGAAAAACTTCGTTATCAAGTTCTTTGAGATCATATTGCATGATTATGTCTCTTTCCTTTTTAGTTTTTCCTTCTTTATGGTGTACTTTAGTTTATGCTCATTTAAAACGGTTCTTTAATAAGCCACCTGACGAAAAGAGCCCAGATCACTTTTCCTTTGCTTGCAAGGTTTTCATCTTCGCGACAGTTTTGATATTGTTTGGCAATGACATCGTTCTCTGTCGTTGTTTGACGTCTTCTGTGGCTGCGTGCATTTTTTCCTCCTTCCCTTGCAGCTCTTGTAAGCTTCCATCCTCTAGAAGTTGTGTCCATAGTTGGGCGCTATTCTCCAGCATTTTTGTCAGCCTGTGTATATTTTGCAAGATGCTCTCCGTAGAAGCTATCACATCCCACTCCCTTTGCGCTCTGATTTCTATAGGATTTGTGGGCACTACATGCTCCTCCAGCTCTTTGATCTGGTCCTTGTAGTGTTGCATCATATGCGTTGTCTTCTGCATTTTCTCCTGCACTGACACTCCTAGTATTCCTTCGTTGTCTGAGATGGCTTGGAAAACTGCATGGATCTAGTTTTCCATCTCATCCACCTTCTGTTGCACCATCTTCTTCTCTTTCCCTTCTTGGATAAGTTCATCTTTCAGTGAGGTGTTGTCTTCCTACACCAACTGTAAGTTTGTCACATCATATCTTGCTCTGGACTAAATTTCTTGCGCAAATCTCACTTGTAATTTATAGAATGCTTTAGTTGGAATATTGGGAAACACCGAGTACAAAATCTCAATCTCTCTTGGCAGCATTTGTTTTGTCTCCTCATCCATGAACAACATGTCGGGAGTAATCCTGAAGTTTACACTCCCCTGCACCGTGAGTTGCACTGTCTCACCCATCGATACCCCTTCTTTCGCTAGTGCTACTGTCTTATGTTGTTGCTTCTCTATTTTGACCTTTAACTACTCCAGCACAGTTTTCACCTCTTTGATCTGCTCCAAAATTGAAGCTCTGTGGTTCTCGACGTTCTGCCACATGTCTGATAACCAATCCTCTATTGTCGTGGCTATCAACTCCACATCGTATGTCGTCAATGATGTTTCTATGGGATTCTTGTGGGCCTTGGACTTATTTCTGGAATCACTTGGTTGCTCCCCTGTTCTCTTCCTTTGGGCCTCTGGTGGTTCAAATTCTTCTGGAATCTATGTATCCATGTCAGTATCCTATCTTTCTCTTTCTTCCATTGAGACTTCTTGTGTCTCCGTCTGCTTTTCCTTCGGGATCACTTGTTCTATTGTTTCTCTTGTTGTCCACTTTGTGTCTGATGATCCTTGTGTAGGACCACGTTGGATGGATTCTTTCTTCTAGTTTTATTTTTTATGGGAGTGTTGTCCCCTTCTTGGCCCTGTGACGTATTTTTCTTACTTCTTTCTCCCTTTGTGCCTGCGTGTTGCGCAAGGACTTTTATGTATTGCATCCTTGTTCGTGCTCATGGCACCGTCTTTGGGATTGTTGGCACTCTCCATTACTAGATCCTTTCTTGGACCTCCATCTGGATGTCATGTATTGTTACGCAGTACTTCAACTGCAACCACCCCTTAGTTGGATCCCTCTTTTCTTGTAGCCACATACTGTGGCAGGATGCCTAGAAGTTCGCTATCTTCCCAAACTCCTAGACAGTTTCTATGGGAATCCTCCATGTTTCCGCGACTCTATTTTGTATCTTTGTCAACTATATCATGAACATGTCACTGTTAAGTTTCTTGTTTTGGGGATCAGTTGTACTGCGAAGGGATGTGTAGCACGATGCACCACATTTTCTTGTCCTTGCCAGGAACATGTTGTATGTGGGTTCTTGCACCCCATAAGTGCAATGAGGATGATTAACCATGAATATTGGAACTCTGAGCCCCAATCTTGCATGTCCTTGTAGTATTCAAGGAATGAGTTTAGTAGATAAGGGGCCAAGCTCGTCGAGCTCCCCTTTGTGCACCGCGTCGCAGTTGCTACTACTCATGTGGGCACTTCTTCTTTTTGGCACTTGCGCATTAATCTGCAACCAAGAATTCTTGTTGCAAATCATGTCGCAGGATCATTGATGTCGTTGATCCCGATACCTTTGTTACACCTTTCTATGCCATACTTCGCTTTGATCTCATCTGATATGGATTTTGCCTTAGTTTTGTCTTCTAGGTATTGTTCCAGCTTCTCCCCATCTATGGGTAGCCCTGTAATCGTTACGATGAGCTCGACGTTGATAGGCACTAGCCTATCCATCCACAATATTCCTCCATGCACCCTCGCTAACAGTTGTTTGACACATCTGTTTATGTGTTTCTTGTGCAAGAAGTGCGGTATGTATAATAAGCTCATGATGTAACTTTACGGCGTTAGAGACATCATGGTCGAAGTATTTAAGGCCATCGACTCCTCCTACCATGTTATCGTCAGTCCTCACTCCCTTAGGAATTTTTGCATCACTATGGTCAATTCCGCCTATACGCCTTGTACGCCCTGCACACTATTCTCTTCTCGCGCCTTCTTCTTCCCTTATGGGGATGATACCTCACCTTTTGGTATGGCCTCTTTCTCTGTTTCATGCTTTGGTTCTGTCTCTAGGCCCTGCTGCCTGGAACCCGTGGACCGTTCTTCTTGTTGCAGCCCTTTTCCCCTGTACATGTCGAATTCTGTTCATTCGGTGTCCTCTTCGGACTGCTCGGGCTCCTATGCGGGTTCTTGCTCCTCTTCCACGTGCAATGTGGTCTTCTCATACTCTGGTGTGTGTATTTTGTCCACATCCACCACTGTGGGAATCTCGTTTGTTCCAGTTTGTGGCACCCGAGTGTTACTTCGTGTGTTTCATCCAGTTCTACTCGATGCTCAAACCCTCGGTGGTGACAAGGGGAGGAAATCTTAAATACAGGCTTCCAAATTGACAAATGGTAGCGCAAATTCGCACTATGTCACTCTTCACTCAACTCTGCGTTCTTCTCCTTAAAAAATAATACAATGGGTCGATTTCCCCCCTTTTTCTGATTTTATAGCGAGACGGAGAAGTGACAGTTGTGTCGCATTGATAGTTGTCACTTTTTCACTTTTTGTTGTGTTTCCTGCACGTCGTACTTTTCTACCTGTTAATTTCTCTTCTACGAGCAATGTTTTCAAACCACGGTTTTCTTCCAACGCGTTGTTCTGTTCTACCTGTTATATTCTCTCAAGACCCTCCATGTGCGTTGATCTGTTTTTATTTTTATCCCCTTTTTACTTTTTATGGATATCCTTATTTTTCTTCATTTTATTTGTTTTTCTCATTTTCTCTCCCTTAATTCTACTATAATACACTATATGCATACCATCTTATTGCGCGGTAAATTTCTAAGTACTAGGAGGTCGACTGTCCCTATACAGTTTCAGTTGACTCCCATTGATCATTCCTCTGAGTTCTATACCAACTAAATATTTCAACTCTATAGCTCCCCCCTTTGTGACAATCTTCACTTCATATGGTCCCAACTAATGCATGGATGTTGAAGAAATTTACTGTCATACATCAAGACTAGGTCTCCCTCCTTGAAACTCTTCATTTTAATATGTCTATCATGCCAAGCTTTGTCCCTTGCTTTTTGTACTTCTTGGTGAAATCCTGCTAGAATTCTATATTCTTCCATATCCATCAGTTGAATTAGCCTTTCTTGTACTGCGGCTCATTCGGTCATGTTGGTGATTGTTGCTACGTCCAGACTAGGTACCAAAAATTCTAATGGAACCACTGCTTCTTGTCCATACACCAACCTGAATAGTGTCTGTCCTGTCAACTTTTTGCATGTAGTCTTGTATGCCCATAATACTGTTGGTATCTTCAAATCCTATTCATCCCTATTAACGTTGAATATTTTTGTCAATGCATTCTCTAAGATCTTATTAAAGACTTCCATTGTCCCATTCGCTTGAGGGTGATAAGGCGTACTCTCTTGATGATAGACTTCAAACTCCTCAGTCATGGCCTTGATGGTACTATTGATGAAGTGAGTGCCTTGGTCACTCATCAAAATCCTTGGGCATCCAAATCTAGCGATCACTTGCTCAAACAGGAAGTGTGATGTTGTCTCTGCACTACAATATTTTACTGGTGTTGATTCTGCCCATCCCATTAAGTACTATGTTGCAGTAATGATATACCTTGCTCTTGACCTCTTTTTGGGGGGGTTAATTGCTCCCACGAAGTCTATTTCCCATTTGTCGAATACTTTCAAGGTTACTTATGGTCTTAGGGGCATCGCGTCTTGTCTATTAGGTTTTCCAACCCTCTGACATACATCACATATATGGCAGTAGTCCTTTGCATCTCTGTGAATGGTCGGCCACCATAGTCCTACGCGCAATACCTTATGTGCGATAGGTTTTCCTGCATAATGTCCTCCATGTATTCCCTCATGAGCCTCTACTAAAATCATAGGCCTTTCATGTTCTAGTACACATCTTGTGAAGATGTTGTTTGCGCCCATCTTCTATAAGTGTCCTCCAATCAATTGATAGTCTGCAGCTCTGACTACCATATTTTTCTTCTACGCGATGTTGAATTCTTGTGGCGTAGTCCCTGTACTCAAGTATTCAATGATGTCAGCAAAATATGCATCAACTACTTGGACTGAAAGTAACTGTGCATCAGGGAAGTTGTCCTCTAAATTTGTAGGTTCCTCTCCATTGGTGATCCTCGACAGGTGATCGGGTTCTGCATTCAACTTCCCTGGTTTGAATATCACTTCAAAATCAAATTCTTGAAACAACAGTAACCATCTACAAATTCTCCCCCCCAAAACTGGCTTATTGACTAGGTACTTGAGGACAGAATGATCTGTGAACATTTTAAAGCGTATCCCAAGTAGATAGTGTCTGAATTTTTGCAGTGCATATACCATTGCTAGGCCTTCTCTGTATGTAGTATTGTAGTTCTTCTCTAACTCTGGTAGTTTTATGCTTGCAAATGCTATAGGATGGTCTAAGTTTCCTGCTCCTGGTTGCACCAGAATAGCTCCAAGTGTTATGGTTGATGCATCTACATGCACATGAAATGTCTTTTCCCAGTCTCGGAATACTAGTATAGGTGATGTGACCATTTTTTTCTTTTAGAGTGTCCAAACCTCGTTGACAGTCCTCATTCCACTCGAATTTACTATCCTTCTTCAACAGTTTCTCCATCAGCGTAGTGATCTGTGCATACCCTTTTATGAATTTTTGGTAGTAGCCTGTGTGTCCTAGTGTTTCTCTCAACTGGCATATTGATTTGGGTGGTGGTAAGTTAACAATGACTGCAACCTTTGCAGGATCCACCAATAGCCCTTATTTACAGACTATATGTCCCAATAGTATTCCAAAATGTGTCCCAAAGATGCACTTCTTAATATTTAATGATATCTGACACTGCCTGCATCTTTCCAACATCAATCTTAACACCTCTACATGATCTTTCAACAGATTGTAGACTGTCCAATCATCGAGATATACTTCTAAGAACGAATGGATGAATTCTTTGAAGGCAGCTATGACTACCCTTGAGAATATAGTTGTTTCATTATTCATCCCAAAAGGCATGATTGTGTACTAGTAGGATCCCCATTATGTGGAAAAAGTGGTCTTGTACCTGTCTTCTGGAGCTATCTTGATATGATGGTAGCCTGAGAATCCATATGTTAACGAGTATGCTTCCTGGCCTCCCACATTCTCTAATACCTCATTTGTGAAAGGGGTGGGAAAAGGGTCATGTAGGAAAGCATCATTCAACTTTCTCAGATCGACACATGTCCTTATGTCTCCTTGCTTCTTCTCCTGGAATACCATAGGGCTTGTCCATTCAAATTCTTCTACTGGTTCTATGATTCCAGCTTCCAACATTCTATCAATTTATGCTTTTACTTTCTGCTTATATATTGGGTTCAGTCTATATGGTCATTGTCTGACAAATCTAGCCTCAGTTTTGAGAGGTATCTTCATCTTTCCTAGCTCTCCTGCTATGCCTTTCATCTCAGTAAGGTTGTTGGGAACATGTCATTGTACTCACGCAACAACTCTGTTATTATTTCTATTGTTTGTTCATCCGAGTAGTCTCCAATACTGGTCATTTTGGGATTATCATTTGTCCCGATATTTACTTTCTTCACCTTGATTGGCACAACAAATACTTTTGATTTGAGAGATGGACCTTCCACCTCTCTTTCTCCTTCAATTTCTTTAATTTGAATGTTGTGTTGTTCATATTCATCTAGTACTTCTTCCTGCACATGATAGCTTGACAGTAGTTCTTTCACTGTATATCTATTCTGTTGTTGATACTCTGTTATAAGTTCAATCTATGTTTCCTTAATAAATATCACCCCTCTAATTTGTTTGAGTGTTGAATCAATGTTGGGGTTCTTATGTTCGAATGAGAAAGTGACTATAAAATTATGTTGTAATGTTTTCCATTCTGCAGTGCCTCTGCGCAGTTCTCGGTCTACATACTAGTTTACTGGAATTCCTTGCAATGTGTGAATGAAGTGATGAGGCCATTCTTCTGGTGATGTCATTTTCCATAGTGTTATACACTTCTCCAAGTGTTTTGTTGGTGTCCCTTGTCCATCATATCTTTGCAGTTCATTGCTTCCATGTTCTGCACTGAATCTAATGCGCAGTAATCGCTTACATTGGTACCAGTCCTTGACTGTCTCTTTGTGTGCACCCCACCATCTTACAGGTGTTGTCTTGAGTGTTATGTCTAGAGATAAGAGCCTTTGATTTTCTAACACTTCCTCTTTGTATCTTGTTAGGAATTCTTCTAAGTCATTCACCCCATGAAAACTGGGAGGTTCTCTTATCTCTGTACCTATTGATCCGAAAAGATATTTTACACGACTATGGTTGAGTTCTTATGCATGTGTTCATTAACCAATTAAGGAAGCTTAATGAAAGAGGAAGAAGTAAAGAAGAATCATAACAGTCATATGAACATGTACAAAACTAAAATGAATCATAAAACAACAGTAAACCATAACACCAATGTGATAATGGAGTTCGACAATCTTGCCTACGTCTCTGGGCCTTCGTCTTAGTGGATGAGGCTTTCTTATTTATGTTCAAAGATCAATAAGTACATCACAGTAGTGTCAAAAGGTTACAAAAATGATTTGGTCTTGTTCTACCAGATCTCTAGATCCCAACAGAAGAAACAACACTCAAATCGGATGACCGAAGCTCCCAGAAATGGCCCGCAAAGGTGCGCTCCTCAACAGCTTCCCTGCATAAAAATGGCTTTGGCTTGGAAAATATTCAGCATAAACCTACTTTGAATCTCTTTTCATGGCCTCAAGAAGACCTAGTTTATATAGGCCTGAAGTTGGTAACCATCTCCCAACTTCCCCCCAAGATTTGGCCTAAAAAATGGCCCAATATCCCCCAATATTGGAAAAAAATCTCCAATATCAGCTGAATAAATCAAATAAATCACTATAATATAGTGATAAAACCCACTTTTCACAAATATAGGCCGCAACCCCCTTTTGGTTGGCCCCTGGTCCTATGAGCGCGCACCATGTGGTTTGTGGCTTAACTCCTACGCGATGGCCCCCCGAGATTCCAACTCCTGGTTTCGTGTGTGGCCATGTGCCCACACCCCCCGTGTTATTCCGTTGAGCCCCCCGACTATTAAGCACCTGGTCTAGTGCCCTGGTCCGTGGGCTAGCCCGATCGACCGAGCGCTAACCATATACACCCAAACTCCAGCGCTAAAACTGGGTCATATGGCGTGTCAAACAATAAAGCCCCGAGACCGAGGGCTAAGGTCTTATCCATCCACGCTGAGATTTAAGGCATGGGATTCTATTGTCTAGTCTTATGAATATGTCATGGGGCTAGGGCCTAGCCCCAGCCCTTTTCACGCCCATCCAAACCTTTAATAAAACTTAAAACAATATTATGCCATAAGGTGTTAAGAAACACCCGGTAGGCGGGCTGGTAGTGCGGCCTATGAGAAATCTTTGGTGCTCGGTGAGGTTCAAGGTTCAAAACCCATAAAATCCAAACAAATTTTGCAAAAAACACTAGCCAATGCCTCGGTTCCATGTGGCATTCCACGTCTAGGCCACGTGGCACCACATCATTCGCCAAGTACGTTGTCGCGTGTCAACTTTCTATTCACCCATCTGTTGACCCTATCAGCACATCCTTGTCGAGTCACTATCTGCCACGTGTCGCCATACATCATGCCACGTTTCAATGTATGAATGTGCCACGTGTCTCCGTACAGATGTGCCACGTGTCACACTTGCAGTGGTGACATGTGTCACTTCCATGTTGGTCCACCTATACCTACCACGTCATCAATCTGTACGCCCAGTCAGCAAGCCATGTCTGCACAAATTGTGATGCAACATCATTTGTATGGCATGTACAGTTAGTTGCCACGTGGCATTGTACGAACTGTATAGTCAACATTTTTTTTTGCCTATTTGGAAAAACGAACAGATCTCCATAACTTTAGCATACAACTTCTCTTTGAGCCCGTTCAAGTTGCATTGGGTTTGTATTGACGAGGCCTACGCACACGTCTATTTTGAAGAAATTATGAAAAATTTGATTTTTAGGCCTTTTTAAGCCTCGTCAAGCTCCTGGATCCGATTCTGGATCACCTACACATCTTATTGCGTGGTCTATTATTGTGCACCTTCTTTTAGATACTTCATGTAATCTTTGCTGCCAATTCTCCAACCCTACATTTGAGTCTGAAGCGCTTGATGTGGTGCTTCTAGCTGAGTACTCGATCCACAGTTGGATTCACATAATCTTTTTCTCGCGCGGTGGTTCTATATAACTGGTTGGTTTCCTCCAGGTCTAAGAAAGTGGGTTCAACAAACCTTTCTCCTTCTGATGGGTCTAATGGTGCAACGACTATGTATTCTCCTGACTCGAATGTCGTCTTCCTTGTCTTCAAATCGATTATGGCCTGGTTGTCAAACACCCAATCCAAGCCAAGCAATGTTGGATAAGGTTGTGCCATCCACTATTTCTATCACTTCAAAATTGGCTTTAGTGCGCACTCCATCTAGATCTACTGTCACACCCTTAAGCCTTCCAATTGGTAGAACCATGTGTTGATTTGCGAGTTTCAGCTGAACAAGTGAATATCCTAATGTGAGCTCTCCCATACATTTCCATGTCTGATTGGGTAACATATTTACTTCGGAGCCTAAATCCAATATAATATCCCCCACGTTGAAATATCCAATGTTGGCATTCAATATGAACTCTCTACTTGTCCTCCTCCTTGTATGCAAGTGATTAACAATTTTCTACTCTAGCTTTCCCTCTACGTCTGCGTTACATCTTTCTAACATATTTTGTAATACTTCAACATATGATGGATCATTTAGTAGTTTAACACAGGATTGCAGAAAAGCCTTGATCGTACTTACTTTTCCTAGGGGATGTGCTTCATTAGTGTGATCCAACGATGAAGGCATCTCATACATTGGTACATCTTGAGTATGTTGCACAGATGATGTAGATGCAATGTCTGGCTTCAAGAATTCTTTGATGGATTGCTTGAATAGCTCCTTTTCGTTCTGCACATCAAACTGATTATGTGGTTCGACATTCTTTTTCACCCATTGGTGTTGTTTGGGATCTTGTCTTATTGCATCATCTCTTGTTTTAGCTCCTCTGTGCGTAACTATGTTGATATTTCTTCCATCATCCCTTGCTTCGACATAAATCCATTAAACATTCTGATTGTTCTAATTCCTCTTTTCCTGGATCTTCCCCAATAGTGTTGGACAGTCTTTTGTGTCATGATCTGATGGGCGACAATACATACATGTCGCAGATGGAAGTGGACATTCTCTTGCATAGTTTCCTGGTTGTTGACAGTTATGGCATACCACTAGTCCTCTTCCTCTTCCAAAGCCTCCTCTACCTAGTCCTCCACCTCTGTAGCCAGCTCGATCTCCTCGTGGGGCGTTGTATTGAGGCACCTGATTATACTGTGCAGGATTATACTATGGTTGTGCGGTATTGTACTGTGGCTGCGTAGTGTTATAAGGGGTTGGTACCTAGTTAAACTATGGTACAAATTTCCTTGTCATCATTTATGCCTACACCCTATAGGTGTCTGATGTTCTTTCCCTCATCAGCTCCATTGTCTTGCAATCTTAGTCATCATGGCCCACTGACTTGCAAAAGTTGCAATATGAACTCTTAGGCAGTGTCTGGTATTTCTGCATCATTGGACAATGATATGGATCATTCCCCTGTGTCTTACATATATCACACCATAGTCCTCCTTTGGACAAAGGGTTTGGTAGTCTTGTTGCCATGTACTGCGTGAATGTTGGGCACTCATTCTTGTGATGTCCTTTTGTCCTACATGTGGTACATCAAACAACTTCTCTTTTGTCCTTACTCATGTTCTAGTTCAGTTGAAATGTTAAATTCTTTAGATCCTCCTTCAACTCCTCTATTGTTGGATATGTCTTATGATATTGGTTCTCTTCTAGTTGTAAGGCTGCCTGCAGAGCCTCTGCCTGAGTTTGAAACTTTAGTTGTCTCAAAGGGTATTTCAAGTGTGGTAGCAGGGAATTCACAAATAGATGTCTATGTTGCATATCTGTAACACCCATCCATGATGTTAAACAATTAATTCTTCATTTTATACATACACAATAACAACTTTGCTTTAACATAATTTCATTTCATTTACACATTTCTTCCACATTTTTTCAACGATAAATCTAAATAGCATGATGAAATAAGTAATAGGTTAACTCTAAGATTTGCAACTTAAAACAAAATTATATACAAAATATCAACAACAAATACCACTAAAAAATACCTCTACCTTAGTTTGTCGAAGCTCATCGATTGCAATGTAGTCCTAGGCGCTTCCTAGCATTCTTTTTCCACTTTCCCAGAGTGAAACAACAGAATCCTCCCTACCAACTAGGAGCCTAGCCGACTTCCTAGCTCCAAGAAACCTTTCGGTTTCTTGGCCCTCCATGCCCGTGACTCCAAGAACAACAAAGCACAAATGCTCAAAGAAAACTATCACAAGAATTATATCTTCCAAGAATTTCACAACCTCTCATCATGCTCAAACCTCTCCATCCTCCCCCTCCTCTCTACTTCTTCTCCCTATTTATCAAGTTTCCACACACACTTTCCCAAGTCTCCTCAACCCCCTCATTATTATCCATCAACCTCCCTTATCTATATATTTTTGGAAAATATTAAAATAAAACTAAATATAAATGACTTGCATTAAACAACAATAAATAAAATAAAAAGTCTTTATTCGCATGCTAGCTAATAAATGTTATTT
>JASDQU011029686.1:6152-20086 GCA_032191745.1 Picea mariana
TTTGAAATCTTGCATAGGATTGGGCCAGTTGCATACATGCTTGCATTGCTTGCTACCATAAAAGTTCATAATGTGTTTCATATGTCATTGTTGAAAAAGTATGTGCATGATCCTAACCATGTCGTTGATTGGGCTTTGATCCAGGTGGAATGAGAAGAAGACTTCCAGGTATAGCTAATGTGTATATTGGATAGGAAGGTCACTATGCTTAGGGAACATCGACATAGTGTAGGTAAAGGTCCAATGGACCCATTATAACCCTGAAGAAACAACGTGAGAGTTGGAGGATGTTATGCGAGAGGCATATCCACATTTATTTTGAATTTTTTTTATGTAAAAATTGTCGTTACTATACATTGTGATGATGTGCACCAAGGATAGTGAAAAATCTAGGGGGGGAATGTAATACCCCAGCTTTGATCCCCAGACTAGTAAGTATATGTATACATGATGAATGGATATAAGCTAGACAATTGTGACTTGTAATTCTGGAATGAATGTTCGTAAAATACATCACAGGTTGCATAAGAGAAAGGACAAAGAATGGGAGGCTATGACTCCACAAGAGGGGACAGACAAGGGGCTTTGGGGGGCTGAAGCGAGGGTTAAAAATATAATATTATTTTAATTTTATCCTAAGACTTTAACCTTGTTTAATTAGTGCTCTTAATCCATATTTTATTTTACCTAAGCTTTGGATTAATTGCATGAAGGAGTACATGGCCCCTTCATGCCATGCAAACTTATGCTATACCTTTTTGCCATGCAAGCGAATTGGGGGAATTTGAACTATCATTTGGTTGTGGGAAATTGAGAGACTTCTCCCTAAGTGAATTGCCATGAGATTATTGTAATCGAATTACGCCAAGCTACAATGATAAATTATGAAGGCAGTATGATTGTGTGTAAGAGTAATTGTTGTTATTGAGAAGAATTTAACTACAACTAAGAATCCTTGGACTCCCAATAGTGAGAAATCCTAGCTAGCCTGTGTTGAGCCCTAGAGGGAAGTGGGATAGCTTGAGGGATTGCTTAGCAGAGAAAGGGATCCCATTCCTTGGGTTGTTATAGCTTGAGGGACTGCTTAGCAGAGAAAGGGATCCCATTCCTTGGATTGTTTAGGCTGATGGAGAAAGTGTAAAAAATATAAGCCCTAGGTGACTAAAGTCCTTATGATCTAATTAAATTTCAAACCATAGCATCAATCGCACAATAGTTGGAAATTAAATAGTGGGAGCATAAAATCAATTTCACACATACACAGGTAATTACTCCTTCAAAATTAGCTTTTCATTCCTTTGAAAAACTTACAAGTAAACCTCCACAAGTTGCTTAAACCAACAACTACATTGACAACAAATCACTTGGAATTGAGCAAAATGCCATGTTGAGAAAGTATGGCTTGTCTGTACGACTATACATACATGTTCGTATGATTGTATGGACATGTTTGTATGATGGTATGGATTTGTCCATGCGACTATACATAACTGCACGACCTTTTCTTGCTATCCGGATTCACCTCTGCATGAATCCCCTCTCTCTCTCTCGTGTCTAGTCGCTCAACTTGCTCAACTATTCAACTATTCATGTGTGTCTAAACTTGCTATCTTGTCTTGTCTTTATACTTTTAGTTGAGACCAAAACCCTAATCTATTTTTGAGATTACTCCTAGTTTAAGTCACGCATGCATGAAATACACTTTTAAGATTCGACTTCTAAAATAAGACTTTCACTTTTTTATTAAAGTGAATTAAAATATAAATTGCTTTTCAAAAATATCTCAAAATACTTCTTGTACATTCACATTTAACCTGTGCATAAGTTCTTGTCTGAGTTATAATTCTCAACACTCCCACTTAATGCCTCAATCCAAGTCTGTCTCTTAATGCCTCAAACTTCCCTCTTACCAAGGGCTTGGTCAAAGTATTAGCTACCTATTGATCTGTTGGAATATACTGGAGCTTCACTACTTCCATTTGAATCCTATCTTGTAAGAAGTGATCTCTGCTCTCTGCTAAGATAAGTGCAATGGAAGTTTGCTTCTTGTTGAACTAGGATACCATCGTTGATCCCAAGCTAAAGAAACACCCTAAGTTGCTCTTCCTGTCTGTTGCATTTCCTGCCCAATCTGAGTCTAAATACCTTTGCAACTTCACTTCATCACCTCCAAGATATCTCAGACCATACTCCACCGTGCCCTTCAATACTTGAGCACATCTTTTGCTACTACCCAATGCTCCTGCCTTGGCTCCACCATGAACTGACACAAGGTGTTCATTGCAAAACAAACATGGGACTCCTTCCCACTTACTTCAAAACCTCGAGGTTGCTCTTTGTCCCTGGAAATTGGAGCAAAAGTCTCCTCGTATTCCACTCCTCTCTCTGGGAGTACCCTCTCGCCACAAACCTTGCTTTTAATTTCTAAATGTTGCCATCTGCAACATGCTTGATCTTGTAGAGCCACCTGGAACTCACAACTGACTTCCCCTCCAGTTTTGGCATTACGTCCCAAATATCATCCTTCATGATCGAGGTGTACTCCTCCACCATGGGCATCTTGCCATACATGCTAATGTGCTACCTCCTAAAAATAGGAAGGATTGGAATCTAGAATGTTGCTCATCAATGCCATATAGTTTGGAAACTTCTTTGGAGGTATGCTCTCTCTGAATGTGCTCCTAGGAGTCTCAACATGCTCCTAACCATCCGTCAATGCTTGACTGAACCATCGAGGTCTCCTGACAGAAGTGGAAGGAGCTCTTGTCTCCCCCTCTTCACCTAAAGGTTGTTGTACTGCCTTGGAAATCATTGGTGACCTTGACTCAACCTTTGGAGCTTCCTTCTCATCCTTTGTCACTAAGTCTAGAATCTCCTTAGACCTATGTTGGCTTCTTGGGAAAGCAACCTTGGCAGGCTTGCCAAGCGTGCACCCTCTACATACACCATGCTACTCAATACTGAACTCTAGAAGACCCGTGACTATCTCCCTTAGAATAGGCAACACCTTGTGATGTAGTTGCCCCATCCTCTTGTGCCACAACTTACACAAGTTGTCACCTACCCTCTCGTGCCACAACTTGCACAAGTTGTCATTATTATGCACTAAGGTTTGAACAGGTTCACCTTGCAACCTGTACAACTTACCTTCTCTAACCCCTATTACCTGAGTTGTATTTAGGCTCGATTCCTTCAGTCTAATGAGGACTTGCTAGTTCTTGAACTCCACTGCAAAGCCCTTATCCTCCATAACTGAAACTGAAAGCAAGTTCTTCCCGAGACTTGGTACACACTACAAATAAGATTGTCAAAATCTAAAAAATTACTTGACTTGAGCTGGAAGGGAATAGTACCAACTCTTGCTACTGGGTACTTGGCATTATCACCAAGCTTAACCTCTACTCCCAATTCTTGCTTCTTCAGACTAGAAAACAATTGTTGGGTTGATGTCATATGTTGAGATGTACCATTGTCCACATACCACACATTACTTGGAATCGTGCTGAGAGAAAGGAAATATATCAATGAGAAATCCATCTCGAACTTGGCAACAATCTCGTTCATTTGGATTTCTACAGAGGTTGCTACTTGCTTCTGTTGCTGCGTCCCTTTACCCTTCTTCTTCTTTGGACACTATGATGCATAATGATCGTGGTTATGATAACTAAAGCACTTGATTTTACTCAAGTCCTTCTCTCGTGGCTGTGAGGTTGACTCCTCACTCTTTCCCTTATCCTTGTTGGGTCCTTTACCTCTACCCTTATTTGACTGACCAAATAGAGCTAGGTTCTCTTCACCATCCTCCTTGTTGGCCTTTGACACCATCCGAGTCTCCTCTTGGATATAGTCATCCTAAAGCCTCTCAAAGTTAGGAAGGTTTTCCCAAGATAAAATATCTTTGACAAATGGTTCCCATGAAGCTAGGAATTCATTCAGGGCCATGTTCACTAGCTCTGCATCTTCAACCTTCTCCTCAACTGTTGCAAGTTGATTAGGAATCTGTGTGACCTTCATAAGGTAACAGGTGATTGTGTTTGATCTGGTTGTCACTATGGATCTGAATTTGTTCCACAATATCATCTTCATGTTTATGTTCCAACTCTAGTAGAGACTAACCAGGGCATTGAACATCTCCTTCGTTGTCTTCTACTCAGATACATGAGGGATTAGATGATCCTTTATGGCATCCAAGATCATCCGCTTAGCCTTCACTTCTCTCTTGTTGTGGGTTACTAATTGTTGTGGATCTGTAGGCGGAGTCACAACGTTCTTGATAATATCCTAGAGATCATTCTCTTCTAGTAAGAGTGTAACCCTCGCCTTCCATGATAAGAAGTTCGAGGCACCATTCCGTTTGTCCTCAAACTTGAGGCACACTGCTTCCATCTCTGAGATCTACTGCACAAACTCCCACATATGAAAATAAATCTTTGAAACCCTCTCATTGCTCGTTCTTTTTCCCCGCAGTTGATTTACTACTGCAAATCTTAGAGAATCTCAATCAAAAAAATAAGTTCCGATACCATGTAAAAAATCCAAGCCCTAGGTGACTAAATTCCTGATGAGCTCAATTAAACAAGTAGATTGTTGAATATAATTAATGCTGAAATTAAATTTCAGACCATAGCATCAATCACACAATAGTTGGAAATTAAATAGCAGAAGCATAATATCAATTTCACACATACATAGGTAATTACTCCAAAATTAATTTTTCATTCCTTCAAAAAACTTACAAGGAAACCTCCACAAGCTGCTTAAAACCAACAGCTGCATGGTCAACAAATCACCCTGAATTGAGCAGAATGGCCCGTTGAGAAAGTATGGCTTGTTGTACGGACTGTACGGACTGTCTGTATGACTGTACGGATTCGCCTCTGCCTGAATCCTTGCTCTCTCTTTTGCCTGTTTGCTCAACTGTTCATGGGTGTCTAAACCTTCTATCTTGTTCTGTCTTTAGTTGAGACCAAAACCCTAAACCATTTTTGAGATTACTCCTAGTCTAAGTCACGCATGCATGAAATACAATTTTTGGACTCAACCACTAAAACTAAGACTTTCACTTTTTTAGTTAAGTGAATTACAGAATAGACTTACTTTTCAAAAATATAATTACTTTTTGAAAATATCTCGAACTACTTTTTGCACGTTTACACAGAACCTGTGTGGAAGTTCCTGTCGAGCTATAATTCTCAACAGAAGAGGGCTGTGGAATGGGACTGTTGTAGGTGGAAAATTGACTATGAACCTAGGAATTGGGCTGTGTGAAGTGAGTTAGACCCAGCCATAGGTAAATTTGCCCTTGTGGATTGATAGCCTCAGCTTGTGGGTGGCATATGTTCTTGTGAGATTAAGTGCAACAGAGAGCCTATGGTTGGGTGGAACGTCCTTCTTTTGCAGCCAGTTGGTGGATAATTTCCAAAAAGAGAAGTGCTCTTGATTTACTTGTGTATATGTTGAGTTATTATGGTTTATGTAATGAATGGAATCAGTTTTTCATTTGTTCAGTTTTGTTTCCATGTTTAAGCTTGCATTTATAAATTGTGGGGTCATTGTCCATGGATTTGTTTAATTGTGATTGCATAAGCCTGCATTATAGTACTTGTATATGTTAATTAATTGACTGGAGGATGGCGAGGAAAGGTATCAGAAAGCAAATCAGATATATGGTATCAGAGAAACAAATTAGAGTGAAATTTGGTGGTTTTAAGAAGTACCCCATATCCTCAACAAAACATAGAGGGTATTGAGTACATTACAAGTTCTATAATAAGCCTAAGGTTACATGACAAACCCATCACCTCACTGCCCAGCATTTTCATTTCAGCACCAATTAAAAGAGAAAGTTAATATGAATGATTGAAACTGCATGGCAAGATGAAATTTGAAGACTGTGCATATACATATATGAAGCTGAGAAACTTCTCTTTAATAGTAGTTTCAATCATGATCTTGCAAATCATGAAACAAGAATTGCAACACCATTAAATCTGCTTTACCTACTCTTTCTGAGAGGCAGTTATATGGAATGTTTGTAATTGAAGTTTTCTTGTGTTTTAACCAGTGGGAAGGCATAGGGAAATCACGAAACAAGAATTGAAAAACCATCAAATCTGCTTTACCTTTTCTAAAAGGCAGTTATATGGAATGTTTGTGACTGAAGTTTTCTTGCACTGGTGGAAAGGCACAGGGAAATCAGGAAAAAAATGTAGATGCATTGTAACAGGGGGAGGATTGGATGAGGCAGGGATATCCCTAGTTGGCATATCTTATTCTTTGTACCTACTGCTGTACTGATTTAATGCAATGTGTCTCATTTATCCATAAATATGTGTTAACTGTGGTGTAAATGTCTGTTTCTTTTTTCCACGGCCTATTAACACACTTTAGTATTGTATTGGAGGGCGTTGTCTAAAGATTGACTAAAACTTACTTTTTCCGACCACCTTGGCCAAAATCCAGCAAAATAAATTTCTTGTTTTGATCAATTTGGTAGTTTTAGGTTTTTCCAAGGTTCTGGGTTGATTTAGATACCCCAAAATCCTTGGGGCACAGTGGAACCATGTGCAGGACTATGATCTGGGTGGAACCATGAGCAAAACCATGATTATGCCAAAATTTTGCTGGAATCCATCACTGGAAAGGGGTGCTTTCTAATTGATCTTTAGCCTACACTATATTGGAGCATATGTCTCAGATCTTTTTTTAACATGATGCCAGAGCCCCCAGGTTACAGCAGTTGAGGCAGAATGTTCCTGCAGAAATGATCGAGTGTGTGTCAGTCTTCTTTATGTTTTCACTTGTTGAGTCTGCATAGAATTAATTGTTGCCAGATCACCTTCTTGTGGTTGATTATGTGTTAGCCACAATGTAGATAGCACGAGGCAGAGGATGAAAAGTAACGCGAGTCCTCTAAGGTGGCAGCATGGCAGGCAAGCACAAATGGGGGGACATGGAGGAGGGGTCTCTTACAGAAAAAAAAGGACAAGGATTTGCAACCTGCAACAGATGTTGAAATTTAGTAAACTCATAAGGAAGTTATGGCTATGCAATCCATAAAGGGTCAGTTCCACAAAGAAGTTCGATGCACACTGGTATCTACAGATGAAGACCCGCGACCCACATATTTGTAAGTTGTTGTTTGAGTGAGATATATCTATGCTTGTCAATTTTCACTGATGGAATTACATGTAATCAGAAAAGTGTGGCTTGAGGGATCATTGATGTAGTCACATGTAATCAGGATAGTGTGGCTTGAGGGAAAGGGAGATTGGTGGGGTGAGAGTGAGGGAGCTGGGGTGAGTATTGGAAGTCTTGTACTCCTGATTGTGAAATTAGAAAGTTGTTTACCATGTGAAGCCCTGTGGAAGCATGTTTGACCTATGTCAAGACTTTTTATTGTCTTATATGTATGACTACAAATCCAGAGGTAGGAGGTTAAATTGGATATCCCTTTCATCAAATCGGAAGATGATGTGACTAGCATTGCAGGTAGAATAGCATCGGTGTTTGGCATCTGTTCCAGCATTGTAGTTCGACTTGCATGGGCATTGGGTGTCTTTCCAAGCATTGCAGGTGGAGTTGCATGGGTGTTGGGTGTTTGTCCCAGTTTTTACAGGGGAATTTGCATGGGTTTTGGGTGTCTGTCCAAGCATTGCAGGTGGATTTGCTTGGGTGTTGAGTGTTTGTCTCAACATTACAAGTTGCCTTGCATGGGTTTTGGCCCTTTGGGTGTCTATCAAGTGTTTTAGGTGGACTTGCATATGCTTTGAGTGTCTARTGCAATGTTGTAGGCTACATGCATGGGTGTTGGCTCTGTCCCAGCGTTGTAGGTGGAACTGCATGGGTGTTGGCTCTGTCCCAGTGTTGTAGGTGGAACTGCATGTGTGTTTGTGCCAATGTTGGAAGTGGACTTACATGGATGTTGGTGTTGAGTTTCAGAACTGGYGGAACATATTCTTCAGGGCGAGTTGCTGAAATGGACAGAAAATATCTTCAGGAGAGTTGATGCGTACGTGCAAGATAAATAAGTAATTTAACATGCCAAACATGGAGATTCGATGACATCAGTATGGGGATTTGGAAAAAAACTTGAAAGGGAGTGATATCAATATATCTTTGTAATACTGTAGCAGATTTAATTTATTGAAGAGGAGTTTTGCAAGAACTGCGATATGGTTAAAGTTGTGTAAAAAGTTTCATAACAGGCAGTATATGGAACCATTATAACCAAAAGCTACTTGTGTTTTCACTGGCATAGAGGTATAGGCCCTAGGGAATTAATAAAAGGAATGTAGTCGCATTGTAGTGGGTGGGGACAGGAATGTCCCTTGTGGGTAGATGTCATTCTTTGTACCTGTTGTAGGGAGTATTGATTTAATAAAATCTCTCAGTTACCTTCTGGATATCTGTGTTCATTATGTGGTGTAATTGCATGTTCCTTTTTTCTTTTGTAATATACTGTAATATGGTGTGGGAGCATATGGCTCTGTTTTTGTTTTTAACAAACATTGCCTTCTCCAGAAGAAAGAAATGCCAGTTGATCTTATGTTTTGCTAAACATTTCTAGCCACCTACCTAATCGTCCATCTGTTTCCAATGAAGGGGCACATGAAATAGAATGTGATAGTCTGTAGAAACCCATTGCCTGAAGCTTCGAGCCCCTTGCATTCCCACAACAAATGTTTGGTTGTTTCTGCTTTTTGATAGATCACACAACAGTCATTCGTAAATCCGGTGCAATGAAGTGTATCTTTGATCCCAGGCTTTCATTGAAGAACAACTACCCAAGCACTCTGGATGTAAATAATGAGCATTTTGAATGCCTGTAAACAGTGGAATTTTCCTTCGCCCATATCTGTATTCTCAGGTGGAAGAGGCTAAGTTTGCTCTGTTCATTTAAAATAAGACATTGATGTCCACCCTACAGACTTCCCCTTAATCATAACTCATTTATTAGTTTCTCTAAAGCACTGTATTTCTGGGGCTTTCAGGGCTTTTTTTGTATTTTTTAGTTTCCTTGTATTTTAGGGTTGCTTGTGCAAATGTTATCCCAATCTAGGTAATTAGGGAGCACTTGCAGATTCAGTCAATTGCCAATTTCTTCGTTTCACCATCTTCTAAGAGAAGTATAGATATTTTTCTTGCGTTTAATGTTACACACACATACATACTGTGATATCTCTGTATGTGTTCTTACAACTTTTATTCCATCCTTCCCGATAAAGCAGCTATCTGGAATTTATTTCCATTTGAAACTTCCCTGAACATTTGACATTCATCTGAGACCAAGTAGATTTTGTTATATGGTTAGCAGGTGGAAATGATCAGCTAGTACAGTGCATTAATTGGCATTTCATGGTGCCCAAAAGTTCGATCTTCTGGGGTTATCATTTGCTAACACAGTATGAGATGTAATACCATTTGTGAATGTACTGTCATATCAGGAATCTGAATCCATTATGACTACGGAAACCTCAAAATTACTGTATTTCCCTTGTTTTATCTATAGTTTGTCTTTTTAAGCTCTTTTCTGAACTATGGTATATAGAAACCAACATCTTCTTGTCTTTCAGTGCCACATTACTCATGGATCGGATATGAGGCATGATTTAGGAACCCTGCTTCAAGAAGATGATCTAGAAACTGTGCTGAGTTCACAGCATCCACCTTTTTGCATCATTCAGTTTATGTCTGAATGTTTGGAGCGGATGCACCTGGCTGATTCCAAACAAAATATTTTGGTAAGCAAAATTCTGCATTTAAACTCTGGCTTCATTTATTGCATGCTGTACTCCTTATGAATGACATTTTTATTCTTGAACTAATTTTTCTTGATGACATTTGTCCAATGTGGGCATGTGACTTGCAGAATCCAAAATGATAACGTGAAACTTACTAGAAATTTATTTTCTTTTCCAACTAAAGTTTTATACATTTATATCTGATGTACTCCCAACGTGAACTGTACAGGATTCACATATATCTCAATTCAATGACAGCATCAGTGTGTGTGAAAGGCTAATTGGAATCCCAATTCCATTGTCCTATACTCGGCTGACCTCAAGATTTTTAGTCCTTTGGCATCTCACTCTTCCTATCATCCTTTGGGACGAATGTGAGTGGATAATTGTACCAGCTACATTTGTCAGCGCAGCGTCTTTGTTCTGCATTGAAGAAGTATGCCCTTGATTTACCTTTGCAAAATCTAGTTTATGCTACTACTTGATAGCCATTGTATATTATTTTCTGTATTGATGCTTGTGGCATTTTCTGTAGGTTGGAGTATTAATCGAGGAGCCTTTTCCTATGCTCGCATTAGAGCAAATGTGTACATTAGCATGTGACAATATTAGGGAAATGATTAATCTCCACAATTCAATTGATGATAACACGTGCACAAAGCAAGAGATCCTTTCATACAGAGTTGGATCAAATGGCACTGGATGGAGAAACAGAGGGAAAAAATGAAACTGTAAAATATGCCAGAAATAAGAAGTGCAACTCTAGCAGGAATGTCAAGAAGCAACTCACGAGTCATTTTTACTATGGGTTCTGTATAGTGACTTCAAGGGCTCCAAGATTTTGGCACCTAGAAATGAAATTCTGGGCAGAAATTAGTATGGCTCTAAGTTGTATTTCCTCACTATCAACCACAAATGTGTAGTAGCAATTTATAAATTTTTAAACAGGACAAACATTTAGGGAAAGAAGTTACCTATCAATGCAGAATTAGGATTGCTTAAGTGCAGGTGAGACCTAACTCAGTGGAGCTTCATTTTTGGAGGATACATAGATTTGGGAATAACATTTATAAAGAATCAGCTCCAGTCTTGTAAATAGCATATAGAAGTACTATGCAGTTCGGGCTTGAATTTCTGGACTCTGCTTTGCCTCAAAACTCTATTTAAATAGAGTTGATTCAACACAAAGAGGGCGCTGGCAAAGCTAAACTATTATCCAGACTTGTATATAGTTATCTTGTGTACTTACTGATGTTTTTATATTATGGTTAGATATATTATTTTGTGAGTCTCACCAAGATCTTCTGGATATATTTGTCTCTGTACAACTTAATAGTACTTGATATCTTAGTTAATCATCAACTTAAATTTTCTTAGGTAACTGCTTTGGTGCATACATGAACAACAAAGATCAGTAAAATAACTAGCCATGTACTTAAGCATGTTTATTTGTGTATTTCTTAAACATATTATATGAATGTATTGAGACTAAAAACCTGACATTCTTATAGTCCTTGAGGGAAAATGAACTAGAAAAGGTTCCTCACAATTATTGTTTTTGCCTTGTGAGGAAACCTAATGATGAATTTTCTTTCCTAAGATGCTGCTAGTTGACAAGGCACCCAGACTTTGTCTTCCTTCTACTCTGTTTCTCTTTAAAATAAAATATGACCTATTGTCTAATAGCAACTTTGTAAGTACTTAAAGATAAGTTAGCTGTCTGAATTGGAGTATAGTTTACTGCTGTAACCTAAAACTTAAAAGAGATAAAATAGATACCAAGTAAGATCCTTTGTACCATGAGGTAACTCTAGAACGCCTTCCAGCTCAAGTACATGCCTTAATATGTTCTAAAGAGGCCCATTATAACAAAGAAAACAACTTCCTAATGGACATTAGAGTAGTTTACTGTATGGTTACAACCTTATCTAAGTCAACTAATGTCAGACATGAAAGTCCTCATCAGAAAGTTGCTGATCTACCTTTCATTTCGTTATTGTTTGTGCCATGTCATTGTCCATCATAGATTGACAGTGTGTGGTTCATGTAATCTCTTACTGACCAGTACTCTCTGCTTGTGACCAGCTCTGTGCTTTGGGAGTTCTATCACCATAAAATGAAATGATCTCATCTTGATACAAAGATATCATGTCATCCCAAGGGAAATGACTCGACCAATTTTGACCAGTGCCACCCTATCTCACTTTGCAATTGCATTTACAAGCTGATAGCCAGCACAATAGCAACGAGACTAAAGCCAATACTGTTTGGGGTCATCTCACAAGAGTAAATGGGTTTTTTAGGAGGGGACATACTGTTAGATTTTGTCCCTGTTGCGCAGCTAGTGATTCTCCCTGTGATGGTGCAACAGAAAAGACAGTAGAGATGGCACCTTCAGCTTTTCCCTACAGCAATGATGAACACGTTGAATGACTGTTGAAGGCATGCGTATGCCAACTTCAGTTAATTCCAGTTTAGTTGTTGTTCTAGATTTAGCAGTCTCAGTTTTAGATAGAGTTTTTCTATTTTCGGAGTTTGCTTTTGTTAGTCTTAGCATGCATGATCTATTGTTAAGAGGAGGGCACAGATCCCTAGATGGTTGGGTTGCTCATGCATGAGAAGTTTCCAGTTTTAGGTAGAGGGMATAGATATCAAGAAGCAGATGCATGCTTGCACATTCCAGCGCATCTTCCAATAGAGGCACACTTATCCATGCAAGAGGGTGCACCAATGGATGTGACTAGGGTAAGGATTTGACTCAGTCATAAGGGGTACTATTWKCATATGTTAAATTCATTGTATTGCTTTCTTACTTAGTGTATAAAAGAGAAGGGGCGCACCACTGTGGTGGTTAGCAATCTTTTTTTGGTGTATTATTATGTATTTTTTCATAGCAGTGATATAATATAGATCCATATTTGGGTGGTTCTATCTAGGATATTTCCATTGTTCTTATTTTCAGCAGTGTGTGTTAGCATATTAAAGTAGTTCAAATCTATTGTTTTGATAGACATTTAAAGTTTTAATATACTTAAGTTTTAGGGTTTAGTTTATGAGTATGGAATGTGCATACCAGAGTCTGAAAAATTAACATGGTATCAGAGAATGTTTATTGAAATCGTCCAAATTAAATGTATGGAAAGATTAGTTTCCTGTGAGAGGGCACTATTGAAGGGTTTCAATGGGTGTGATGCTTGAGATTTAGTGATTGAAGTAGAGTTGTGCCAATGATTGGCATGTGGACCTATGAAGGGTTGTGGAGTGCAATGCCCTAGTTGATCCAGGGATTGAAGTGTTATTTTTGTGCATGAGAAAGGTGATCTGCACGTGTGAGAGGTTATGGATCCGATTCATTGTTGGCTGATCTTTTGAGTTTTGTTTGTAGTTCTGTAGCAATGACTAGTCTCCTTCTTAGAGAGTGTCACATGTTGGAGGATGCCTCCAACTTTGTATTGTGGAAATACAAAGTTACAAACTACAAATGCTCATGGAAGAAGTAGATCTGTGTAGTTTTGTGAAGACCAAGGTTGTAGAACTTATCAATCTCATTTAGAGGGTCGATAACAYGAATATGGCCAAAGTGAAGAGAATCATTATTTACTTTATGAAGGACCACTTGATCTCTCACATTGCAAAGAAGAAGTCGACAAAAGATATGTATAATGCCTTGGTCACTTTGTATTACTGCATGAATGTCTCCCGCAGGATGCTTTTGAAGAATCTCAYTGGTATTTGAATGAGCAACTCTAATACCATGGCGAGCTTTATGATGAAGATCAMCGAGTTGAGAGATCATTTCACAATGATAGGAGACAAGGTTGATGAGGGTGAATTAGTTTGGATAACTTTGAATGGATTCTCTTACATCATCCTATAAATTGTTTGTTTAGGGTGTATGTGTTCGTGACAAGTTGCTCACTTTTGAGAAGTTGTGAGATGACTTTGTCTAGGGGGAGACGAGGTTGGAGACAATAGAAACTAGAGTTGAAGAGGTTCAAAACCTATCCCTCAACTGGAAGGCGAGGAGAGGAAGCAAGAAAGAAGGACTCGGGAAGGGTTAAAAGAACAACAATGAAGATTCAAGTTCGTTGAACTTGGGGAAGAAGCTCTAAGCCATATAAAGTGTTCAAGTGCAATAAGAATGCCCACTATACTTTTCAATGTCCCGAGAAGAAGGGGAAGGGCAAGAGG
>JASDQU011029687.1:20470-31081 GCA_032191745.1 Picea mariana
CCAACCATGTCTTTACCCGAGATTTTAGCTTGATTAGCTTCCTGGTCAGTATTCTTTGTGCTCCAACCTCCTCGACTTGTTGTTGAGTGCTCCACACTGCCTGAACTAAATCACCAAATGTCTCATATTTCAAGCACGCTGGATTGAATTTAAAAGGATAAGCTACATGCTTAAAACCATAATCCAATTGGAAAATCATAGGTGCATGATCATAAATGAAAGGGAGTTCCACCCAGGATCTGTACCTAGCTGATTCATTTAAAAAATTTATGAAACATACACCCTGTCTAATCTCTTTTGAATCCCATCCACCCCGCTTCTACCATTTCACTAGGTTGGCACCAACTCTGCAGGCATCACATCCACCAGATGATTATTTGCAAAGAGATCTTTGAAAAAAACTGCCAATGGATCGGATAAGCCTACCTCTCCCCACACTTCATATAAGCTAGTAGAAAAGTTCAAATCCCCCGCAAGAATGAGAGCATCCTATGCTAGCAATCCCTTAGCTTCCACTTGTTCCCAGAACTGTCTGTGCCCGGTACACGGCCCATAAGCATTTAAAAAACAAATCCGTCTTTTATCAGGAATGTGGATACCTGTCAATAAGATTCCACCAACACTCAGAAACGGTTGCAACTCAAAAAAAAATGGATTCCATGCCACCATAAGTCCACCCGACTTCCCTACTGAACTGACCGCACTAATCATCCATTTTGGACATAGTGAATTCATGAACTTCCTGGACTTCTCCTCAACAACTGAGGTCTCTTGGAAAAATATGATATCCGGATTTGTAGTGAAAATGATTCTATGCAAGGACAATTTTTTTAGGGAGACTCCTACCCCTCTTATGTTCAGGGAGAGCAGGATCATGATTTAGTCCTTGCGAGGGATTTCATGCCTCTAAGCGCCCCCAAATCATGAGTGGAAACTGAATAATGTTCTACATATGTAGGTGGTAGCCCTAGTTTATTGTTGGCACTCCGAGTTTTGATGGGGGAGACCTCCATACCCAGACCCCATGACCAAGATAATGCCTTCCCATGGCCATCCCCCACACTAGTCATGTTTTGACCGATATTGCAGGATAAGTTCCCTTGGTAGGCTTCCAAACCCCAATAATTTTGTAGTGGAGTAGGGTTGGTTGATTCCCTAAGAGATAGAATCAAAGTATCTAAAACAGAATCCAGAATCGGTGTAGTCTCAGGTACTCTAGTAGTCTAAGATGTAGGAGCAACACTATCCAACGAGGACTGTAACAAGGATTCATCGGGTAAGGAAGCAAGAGAATCAACAGGAGATGGGATAAAGGGATTCCTATCAGAATCAGAAGTGGAGCCCCCGATATCATTAGAATCCTTAGTATCACTATCTGCCTATTTTGAAGGCATAGTGGTTGATGGAAAAGATTTGTCTAGATAATATCGTTCCCACAACAAAAGTTTAAAATACAAAGTAGGACAAAAAGACCTTAACTTACCAATAAAAGATTTTGAGAAATGTCCTGCTGAATCTTCGGCGCACCCAGTAGAAAAAACACCCATCTCTTCGGAATCCTCTTCACTCATGTACGGATCTTTGGAGAGAGTTTCCAAAGATTCCTCTGACACTCCAACTCCATTCTAGTTGGGACAATCTTTACAAAGATGTCTCGTCTGTCTACAGGAAGTGCAACGGAAATGTAAGACCTAATAATCCAGGCGTTACACCATAACCTATCTGCGCCACTCTAGCTCCAACGAGTCCATAAGACTAGCATGGATATCCAATTCAACTAAAACTCTCACCATATGTTTATCAGGAGAAAGTAGACTTCTTTCGTCAACCTTTAGAAAACAATCGAGCAGGTTCCCAATTTCCATCAAGGCATTTTTGTTCCAAAGGTTGAGTGGCAAGCCTAGAAGCAAGACCCAAACATGGCGGTGGCTAAAGTATTCAGTGGCTGGGTCAAAACAAGTTCTCCATCACTTCAACATGATGCTACCACCCTCAAAATCCCAAAATTGGTTGAGTATAATCTCAGCATCTTCTGGGTTTTTGAAAACCAGTCCAAACCACCTGTATGGAAGGGTCAAAAAATCTGGCTCGTAACCAATAATTGGTAACCAGGTCAGTTGCATCCACGATGAGAAGGTAATATTTCTCCTTCACTTATAGGAAAACCTCCCGACCAGTGAAAAGAGGGATAGTTTGCAGGTTTCCTCCAACCCCATGTCCATCCCTATGACAAGGCGAGGACTCACCTCCTTGGGCTTCCAGGCCCGAGCAACTTTATTTTGTCGCGTTTACTTCACGTGCAATGACTCACGTTGTGTACTCGTTGGTTTTGTGCCTGTCGAATCTCTAAGAAGCACCGTTCAGTGGCCTGACCCAAACTTATCTCCTACAGTGTCAATCCCCTCACCAAAGACCTATTGATTCAACCCGTTACTCATTCCATGAGCAGAGTGGTTCTATAGCAATACCTCACAAGCTCCAGGATATCTCGACAATAACACCTTTGATGAAACAAGGGGGGGTGAAAGTAGAGCCTTTACTGTGGGTATGGTAAGATCATTCAATTTACAACCACCACCTTTTGTCTTGCACAGTTCATCAACTATGATGAAAAGACCCTCCCGCTCCCACTCCTCCTCGTCTATTGCACCCATGAGGGCACTAACCTCATGTGCCATACCGATAAACTAGCCAACGAATCAATCGACTGCCATCACAGTAAACAAGTCAGGTCAGTGCAATGGGCCTAGCCCCAAGATCGTTGGCGAAATAAATGGTGTTTAAAGCTTAATAAGTGGGAGATGAAACCTAGGCAGACCCCATGTTCCTAACTTTGTTAGTAGAAGATCGGTTAGGTGTCAAGGACATTGCTCACGATACCAAAAGGTGTATTAATCCGACCTCCCACCGATCCCACTAACCAACTCCCTGCCACCCCGACCAACCAACACTCCTTTACTCTCGAACATTGCTAACTAGAGCAATGTAACCCCATCCCAGAGATCCGACAAAATTATTGATTCATCAAAAGTGTCTACAAAAATCTATCATCGAACCAGAAAAAACCAGTTACTTAAAAAAGAAGTCTTCCATCAAAACCTTCAAATAAGAGTTCAAACCTATACTAATAATAGTATCCCACCTCTTTGCGTTTTACCATAATAGGTTTACTCACCTATGTATAGTATCTTAATTCCTCTTATCCTCTAACCCTTATTGCACCACAATTTCTCTTTAAATATAGATGTAACAAACCACAATTTGCATAATGACCTCTTCCTAGATTCCCCAATAATTTAGCCAAGACTTGGCTTCTTTATGCCAACCTCCCTTGAGCTATAGGTGGTTTTGACTAGAGTTTGAAGCAGTCTTAGAAATCATCATGTCTTCCATTTTATTTATCTTGTGTAAGATACCTCCATCATAGTCATACTTTTAATGGGGAAAAGACCCACTTCTATGAGAATAGGATAGGGTGTATTACAACTTATACTAATATTAATATATTTCATAAAATTTATTAAATGTTAACTATAAAAAAAAAAAAAAAAATATGTTTTCACTTAAAAAAAATTATTATATAATAAAAAAAAAAACTTTTTTAATATTAATTTTATTTTTTTTACTTAAATCAAGTAATTTAGGGTCCTCACTTTAATAAAATGAGAAAATATTAACTCTACAAAAAAATATTTTTACTAATCTAACCACTTTTCAAGTTGATTTTAAAACAATATCTCTCAAGTAGTTAATTATGTTTGAAATTTATTAAAAACAAATTAAAAAGTCATCCGTGATAATGTACCAACATAGTTTCAAAAATATCATAATTTTAACCCTTAAAAAATGTATAATACATGTATGGTTGCTTTCCTTTTTAAAGATTGATAAGATATTTTTAACACAATAAAAGGTTTTTTTTTTTATAGTTTTAAAAATATTATAAATTTAACCATAAAAAATGGAAAATGGATGACACCGGTAGCATTACTTTCCTTTTCATCCTTAATTTTATTTATTTTTAGAATACAACTAAGGGTTTTCGAGAGTATAGTTTTAAAAATATGATAATTTTAACTTTGCTACTAGTAACACCATTTTCTTTTTTCAACATCTTTTTTTCATCTTTTTTTTCTTTTAATATCCTTTTTTGCATTTTTTTTTTTTCCATTTGCATGTAATGTTCTTCACAGAGTCGACATAAAAAGATGCAAAAAAGATGTAAATTTATATGCAATAAGAATACAAAATCAATGCAAATAAAAAAAAATATGCATTTTCAAAGTAAAGAGGGACACAAATCCAACACTAGGAAACACAAGTAAATGATCTACTAATGAGACACAAAAGATGACATCCTTTAGTGTATGAATTTGGGTTGTGAAAACTCAATAAATACAAAGGTTTTAAGGACACAATAAAGGATGTTAAAAGGTTGTATCAAGTACTAACCATTTATTGGGGTTGTTAGGAGGAAAAAAACTATGGCAAGGGGTAAACCACAATAGATGGAACAACACCTAGAAATCAACTATAAAATAAAGTATGTTAGATAAATAGGAATTCTAATAAGAGAGGGATAAGAGCCTACCTTGTCTGGACGTCCGAAGAAGACCACCATTGAGTTCACGACCGAAAGCTTGATGTATGCAACTTGTCCTCAACAACCAAGATATGTTGAATTTTTCATAAGAGATGATATTGTATGTGAATGAATATCTTATTACAATGGTGTGTTCTATATATAAAGAACATATGGTGACCATGGTGACCATCCATGAAGAGATGCATCCCTTGGGTAAGAAATATATTTATCCTTTATATTATATTATACATATAATATAAATATATTTTATATTTATACTTTATACTTTATTATACATATTTATACTTTATATTATAAATATATTATTACATTAATAATATTATAATTAATAATATTGCTTGATAATTAATAATCATATTATTAATTATCAATCTAGTAGAATGTCTTTCTGATGTTGCTCAACCATCAACACTCCCTCTCAACGAGGGAGACATTCTACATTATGCTAAGATTACCTCTTAAGATTACCTTTGAAGATTACATGTGGTAGCTCTCAAATAGCTTCAACATGTCACCATGACATCCATTACCTCGCAATGCATATGTACTTAATCATGTGCACCCTTGTGACTTCACAACCAATGCATCCAAGGCATGTGGGTAGTTCTCAAATAACTACAACGTGTCCCTAGGACATCCACTACCTTGCAATGCATTTGTACCTCATCGCGTGCACCCTTGTGACTTCACAACATGCATCCAGGGTCGGTGGGTAGCTATCCAATAGCTACAACATGTCATCATGAGACTATCCAGTTTCTCATAGAAAACTTGGATATCGTATGCATGACAACCAATACCCTATGATAACATCTGTACCTCATCTCTTCAACATGCATATAGGGCCAGTGGGTAACTCTCTAATAGGTACAACATGTCATCATGACATCCACTACCCTACGATAACATCTGAAGCCATCACTCCCTCTTAAGAGGGATTATGTCGATCTTGTCCCTAAAGTACTCAAACTTTGTCCTTGACAACGATTTTGTCAGCACATTCGCAACCTTATCATCGATAGCCACATATTGGAGCCTCATTGCTCCCTTCTGCACCATATTGGAGCCTCATTACTCCTTTATGTACCAAGTTTCTAGCAACCAAGTGTCACTTCCATGAGACACAAACTCCAAGTCTGATACCACACGAGCTCACATCCATTGAATTGGAATGGAACATGAGTTCCACCTGTGTCAATTCCATCCCTTTTTCATGTTGGATGAGAACACTCAGTGCCATCCCTTTTTCATACTAGATGAGTTCCACGTGTCTCAGTACCAACCTTTTTTCATGTTGGATGAGAACACTTAGTGACAACCCTTTTTCATGTTGGATGAGTTCCACATGTCTTAGTGCCACCCTTTTTCATGTTGGATGAGAACACTTAGTGCCAACCCTTTTTCATGCTGGATGAGAACACTTGGTGCCAACCATTTTTCATTCTGGATGAGTTCCACCTATCTCGGTGCCAACCCTTTTTCATGCTGGATGAGAACACTCAGTTCTAGCCCTTTTTCATGCTGAATGAGTTCCACATGTCTCAGTGCCAACCCTTTTTCATGCTAGATGAGAACACTCCTTCTGAAGAGGGACCATGCCAAGCTTGTCCTTGAAGTACTCAAACTTCATCCTCAATAGCAGCTTGGTAAAAACATCCACAACTTGATCCTCTCTAGTCACGAAACTGGAGCCTCACTGCTCCCTTATGCACTATATCCTTGATATAGTAATATCTGATCTCGATATGCTTCGACTTGTCATAGACCACGGGGTTCTCTAATGACTTCATGCAACTATGGTGATCACACCAAATGTAGGTCGCCTCCAGTCCGAGACCAAATAACCCAGACAAAAGTTATTGAAGCCACACTACTACTGCACACGCTGTCAAATACTCAACTTCAGTCGTACTGAGCACCACACATGACTACTTCCTACATCCGAGAAGCCTCTTACTACTTACTATAGTAACCAACTCCCTGTAGAACTGATCGTCCAGCTCTCTCTCGAGCATTGAATATCAACTGAATCTTCAACCTGCTGACTTCATCACTTGTCCTCCAGAACAAGTCTCATCATCCTCTTCTTGTAGGTCTTACCTACAAGTGAAATTCAGTCCAATAGTCTGCAATTTCCGAAGCCACACTGCTTCACGACTTGTTTCACATGCATACTTAGCTTTAGTCGTATTGAAGGCCACACATGACTGCTTCCTGCATCCGGCAGAGCCTCCTGCTCCTTATTGTAGTACCTATCTCCCTTTAGAACTAACTATCTAGCTCCCTCTCAAGCACTAAATATCAATTGTATCTTCAACCTGTTGACTTTATCACTTGTCCTCTAGAACAAGTCTTTTCATCCTCTTCTTGTAGCTCTTACCTACAAGTCAAATTCATTCCAATAGTCATCAATTTATAAAGCCACATCGCTTCACGCCATGCTACACATGCTGCCACATACTCTGCCTAAGTCGTACTGAGTGCTACACACAACTACTTCTTGTTGCTCCATGAAACCATATTGGATCCTAAAATGAAGGAATATGTCGAAGTACTCTTTCGATCAGGAATACTGTCGACCCAATATGAATCTGAATGTCCATATAACCTGAACTCATGGTATGTCACATACCTGAGACCATAATCCAATGTACCCTTAAGGTACCTCATCACATGTTTTGCTGCAACCAAATGAACCTATCTGGGCTGCTCCATATATTGACTCATGGTGTTCACAGCAAAAAATATATATGGTCTTGTGTTCATCAATTTCATCAATGAACCCACCATCTACCTGTATAAAGTAACATCCACAATCTCTAAAGTTGTATCCTGCAACAACTTTATATTTGATACCATAGGTGTATCCATTGCCTTGCAATCCAACATCGTGAACCTCTTCAAGATTTCTACTGTATACTTCCCTTGATTAAAAAATATCTCATCATGTCTTTGCCATATCTCGAGACCCAGAAAGTAATGCATCATGCTGAGATCTTTCATATCAAACTCAACAACCAATTTTTTTTTATCTTACACTCTAAGATGAGATTTTCCACACATGGTTAGAAATAGGTCATCCATATACAATAGTATTATTACCGGACCATCATCCAAAACCTTAAAGTAAAGGTTAGGATCTGCACTATTGTTTGTAAATCCTAAGCTCGTCAGAAAATTGTTGATCCTTCCATACCATGCTCTAGGTGCCTGCTTTAATCCATATAAGCCTTCTTCAATCTACACACTGGGTCTCACGCAGTTTTCACGTACTCAACAAAGTGTTTTGTGACCACAAGGACCATTCTTCCTGATCAAGTTTCCATATGTGCCACAAGAAGAATTTCAATCCTTTCAGATGTTGAAAGCCACACACTTTGAGTCTTATGTCCTTAGAAGACTATGCCAAGGTCATTATCCATTGGTCAAATTACCATGACCAATCCTGAGAGAATGTCAGCCCGATGTTGAAACATTAACACTTAAGAATAACTTCTGAAATTACAGAAAATCTCAGCACTCCCTTTTCATGTACTAACCTCCTCTTCTTCTTCATTACATGGATGTGCACAACTCTATGTCTGGATAGTATTTCTTCATGTTGCTTCCCGCGATTGTCATTATGGCTCCTTCTCAGAGAGATTACCTGTGACATGCCCGGAACAAGAAACAAGAACAACAAAAAAGCATCTCCTAGAGGAGATAAATTTATCTTGTGCACAACTATATATAGTGACCCTAGAAATGATATGTCTTATACTAACACACATCCATCATATACTCGATGTCATACAACTAACCGTGTTGATTTTCTAGTGTTAAATTAGACAAGCACAATTTTCTACAAGCGGTAATTACTTCCAACGATATTACTTTAGTAAACTCTAGAACATCACTAAGTAATTACACTTAGAAAATTTCAACTACTTATAAACTCCAGCCTCATCCTTAGATCACTTCCCATGTGTGAGAGAGAAAAATATGTGTGTCTATTGTTGTGTCTTTTTATAGTAATGTTAAATTGATCCAAAAAGACATGTCTCTTTGAAAATTAAATATTAATCTTAATTTAATTTTCTTTCTTATAAATAGTTGGAGAATACCTCCCTTAACTACCAAAGATTAATTTGGTTATAATCCATCCACATAGTATTTGACTTTGTTAAATTGTTCCTCCATAATTCACTTGATTTTTTGCATAAATATAGGTAGAAGTAAATATGCTCATATTTAGGTAATTAGACATTTTTTAGGTAGGAGTAAAAAGTAAATATGTTGTACAAAGAGATTGCAACAACCCCATAAATTTAACACTCCCAAGACTTTACTCTACTCTCATTTTCATGGGCCAGTGAAGGAGTCAAGCCAAGTCTCGCTTTGATACCATGTTGAATTTTTCATAAGAGATGATATTGACATGTCTCCTCTGAATCATGGATCGATGGAAAAATTTAGTGTTCTTCTCTCCCTTTTTGAGCCATTGTACTCTAGATTTTGGCACCAGAGAATTTCCTCTTTCCTATTTCTTTCCTCCAGCTGCTGTTTCATATGTATCTCTTATGCTTGAAGAGATTCATTAATACCTTGGGTTATAATTTCTTTATGTATCTCTTCCATATGTTGTTCTATGGACCTATGAGCTTGGAAGATGTTATCAAAGACATTTTTGTTCCAGTATCGCAACTATTGTTTAAAACTTTCTATCTTTTGTTGAAATTTATACATCAAGGTTCCATTGGAGATTGTTGCATTTGGCCACCAAGTGGGAGCATTTTCTTGAAAATATGGATTAGAGAGCCATAATTTTTCGAACCTAAACGGCTTGCGACAGGGAGAGTTGGCAAGATCCACCCATAACTGAATCAACCATTGATCAAAACTAGAACAAGGAAGAATATTGGCTTCCATGAGGAGACCTTCCAACATTAGAGATTTGAAAACCAGGAATCTATCATGTTGACAAGAAACTTGGTGTGAGCCAGAATGACGATTTGACCAAGTGAAGGCTACATTGTGGGTTTCTATATCAATCATATGGAAGTCATCAATTAATTTTCGAAGACACTTGCTGTCCCTGTCTAGTCTCCTAATTCCCCCCCTCTTTCCTCCAAAGAAAGAATGATGTTGAGTTCACCACCTAAAATACATCTCCCGTGATATACAATGGTACCCAGGACTAATAGACTTGATAAAAGGGCATCCTTCTCTTGAGGGAGTTGAGGACCATATGCATTTGTAATAAATCCTTCTTTTCCTGAGCCGATGGCACAATAATGTGCAGTAATAATCCATTGGGTGGAGTAAAAGTTCTACATTTCTATTGTTGTTGGGTTCCATAAAATTGCAATCCCTCTTGTTGCTCCTATGGAATCATTGTAGACATAGTTCTTATGTCATCAACATCTTAATAATGTGTTTTCAGTTGTTGCATCGACACATTTCGTTTCTTGTAAGAGTAAGATATCTAGACTCTCTTCCATGATATTGTTTTGAAGAATCCTCTGCATTGTTCTTCTGTTCAGGCCTCTAACATTCCATGAGATAATATTCACGAGGAAGGTGAAGGAGGGGAATTAAAGAAGCCCCCAGTGGTGAAAGAGGGGAATTAAAGAAGCCCCCAGTGAGATTTTTGATCTACCTCTGGTTAATCATAAAGCTACCTACCTCTTGGATGAGCTGCTAGGCGGATTTTCTTCCTCATATTTTCCCTTCTTTTTGATTTTTATGAATATCCTTTTGCGGGTCTGAATGGATTCCAAGACCACCTCCATATATGGAGGTCACTCCTATTGTTGAGTTCAAATAAACCCTTTGTATCTTGTGTAATTGCTCCAAGGGAAGGGATTACAACAACTCCTTCTTTTTATATGCCTCCTCAAGTCTCTCTAGATCAATATCTGCTAATTATTTGTCATCTAGTAGCATGTCTATGTCCCCGTCGTCATCTATGAGTTGGTCCTCCTCAAGCGGTACTTTGTTGATGGGTGGGATTATCTGTTCTAGAA
>JASDQU011029689.1:17658-31251 GCA_032191745.1 Picea mariana
GGTCGATCCAAGCGAGGATGTCAAGGGGGGAGAAGTGATGTGAACTGACCAGATGTCTATGCTAGGAAAAAGATCATTCGAATAATAAAAAAATTCCTCCTCTTTGTAATCCATAATGACATGAGGTGGATATGTGAGCTTAGTTAGGGTAATGTCACCATGTCATCATATAGGGTCTATGGAATGCCTATCCATCCCAAAAGTACAATCTACATATAATGTATTTTGTTGGAAAATTATGATTATTATTATTATTTTTCAAAGCTTTTTCTCTTTACATAAAATATAAAATATAGAACAAAAAATACCCTTTTGAAGAGTGCACACATATTTTTTATAATTTTTTGGTTGTATAGTTTTTGGGACACATATTTTTCTCCGTAGGCCTTTGCTGAGAAAAAATGTTTGTGTAAGTTAAAAGAATAAAATATAGTATGAAATAAAAAACAAGAAAATTATATGTCATTAGATAGAGGATTCAATGATGAATCTATATGCACCAAATCCACTAGCTTCCATGGAAGAGATGAAGGGATTTCACCTATTGGAAGTTGTAGCTCCATGAAAACCTACAAAAATGGGGAAGGATTCTAGACTTTCAATCCTGTTATCAAGGTTTATCCCTTGATTGAGGGTTTTAAAATACCTCGATAAGTCCATGATCAAGGTACTTTAAAATTCTCAATCTAGGTATTCTTTACATAAATAGTTCATTTTCGTTTTAAAAATCTCAATCAAGGGATTGCGGTTTTAAGCCCTCGATTAATGGTTTTCATAGGCCATTTTCTGGATCGAGGGTTTGTATAGGCCATTTTCACATGCTCTTCTTGCCAAAAAGATCAATGGATTCACTCATGAATTATTTAAGATCATGATGGATTATGTAACTAGACTATTAGAGCTCAGATATAGTAAACAATGTTTTATTTTTGATGCTTACAATTTGAAAAAGTTTTAATAAGTAGATTTGGATTTCCCTATCCACTAATTCAATCAATAAATTAACAATATTTTATTTAACACACACACACACACACAATATTTTCACACATGAAAACACACTTCACCAATCAAAATTGCAATTTTTTTTTTTTTTTTATGCTGGCGGAATCGACAACTGGGCCGGTCTCGTACTCGCGTGACACGGGGTCGATTCCGACCGCTACCACTATAACCTCCAGGTGCCATACGTATGCCCCTTCCGCAGGCACGAGTAAGTTGGGGGGATTTGAACTTGAAACCTCATCGTACATAACACACTATATCACGACACTTGCCAATTGAGCTGCCCCCCGGGGGCTAAAATTGCAAAATTATACCATAGTGACAACAAAACAAAAAATTTCATCTAAAATTATTCTAATGTGCTATATTTTTCCATAAAATTTGACTCAGAAAAATCTACAAAACTTTGGAGAAAAAAAAAAAAATTAAGAAGAAATCACCTATAATCATGTGATTTTGTCATCTTCCTATCAAAACACACTTGCACCACCAAGATTTTCGATCTCCTCTGAGGATTTTGGCACACATTGGTTGTATTTTTTTGTATCCTATCCCTCTAATACAACTTTGGGTTATAGAATTGATACCACACACTAATAGAACAATATGTTATAGAACCAAGAATACCCCTTCCAAGTTCTAAAGCTCTAATTTCAATATTCTAATTTCTAACTTCTCCTTCATGACACACACACACACACACACACACACACACACACACACACACACACACATAAACTACCATAGACATTCCATTAGAACAATTCATCAAAACAAATCTTACAATGTACCAATATATTTTATTATACAATTTATAGCCTTAGATCTTGGATTTATTATTATTAGATTAGTGCTCAAATTTATGGAAATAGCTGAAACCAAAATGAAAGAACAAGCAAATGAACACACCATCTACAAAAATAAACACAAGATGTGACTTGGGAAACTTGATATGGGAGAAAATATAGCTAGAAGGAGAGGAATATGCTTTGCTCTCTTTTCCTTAGTTAAGAAATGCAAGTAAAAAGAAAGGGGAACTCTCTATGGAGTTTCCCTAGACATTGTAGCCTAAATGGTTACTACAAAATCTGATACCTCCTCTGTTATGCTTTAATAACCCACTCTTAAATGCTATGCTCAACTATGGAACATTAACAATACTAAAAGAATTGAACCCCTTCTCTTCCTAGTGGCCCGATAATTGACATAGCTTCATAGCTATCTAGGGTTAGGGTTAGGGTTTTTTCATGCCTCAACCATTACTTGATGTTAATATTTTAGACCCTCTAGAATGTTCTTGAAAGTCTATATGTGAATATCTCCACATGTGTGAATAATATGGGTTGATGTGGCATCCACTTTATACCATGGTGGTCAATAGGGTAGGTTAACTTGTGAGAGGCATAAATTCTACATACAAACTCTTAATGAGGTGATTTTCACACCATTGTAAATCTTTCAGTATGTAGAACATCCTTGAGGTTTTGGGGGCTATTGTTATAAATTTTTGACCCCAAAAAGTGTTGTTTTCTGCCTCAAAATCACTCTGGAAGGGTCTGTACCTCAAATCACCAAATTAGGACCCCTAAAATGGGCACGGTTACTATCTCATGCTACCACTTTCGCAAAACTTCAATCCCCACTTGGGACGCTCTTTTCTAGTCCCTTACACAATGGTTTTACCATCTAGGTTACATACACAATATTAAATGCCACTATTCCAACTTCACTAAAGTCCCAAATAGTCCATCCGATAGTACATAACACTATTCAATAAGCTTAGGATTCGAATATTGATTTAGGACTCATAACATGAATTTGCTTTAAAATTCAATGAATCTAGGTTGTTATTGATATTTAGACATGAGTAGTTTTATTTTATTGTTCCACTTTGGATCAAAATTTCACTTGTGCTTTAGCCATTGTAACAAGTTCACCTAACAATATCATCTCTCTCCCAAGCCTAAAAACCACTCGAACCTTAACCCTAACCCTACTCCTTTCCTTAACCACCATTGCCATCCTACTTTAGTCCACGCTCATCCATGATGCCCTTATCATAAGTCTCATAAGCATACTGCATCACAATGTCACATTATCCATCACCAGGTAGTCAACCCACCCGATGAGCTTAGTAACCATCCCCTTAGATTTTCTTGTTCTCACAACCCAAACACTCTCTCCTTTTGTAGATCATATTTTTGCGCATAACTGTCAAATTAAGGACCAAATCGCCACTCTTTTGATGGACAATGACATTCAATGCAACACCATTTCCCATGTCTTTTTTCAATACCTCTAGCTACCCACATCCCTACGTCCCTCACCCTATCACATAAGTTGGGTCCAATCTAGTGCCCCCTAGATTTTGGCTAACAATCATTGCACTCTCACATTTGTTGTAATAACTTTTTTGGATATTGTTAATGAATGCAATATGGACCCTCTAGACTATTTCCATTTACTCTTAAGGGTACCATACCAATAACTACTCCATGTTGCCTATGATGCTAGTCAACACACCTATCAAATTTTTAAATATGGAAGGATTTAAGAGCTCACCTCTACTCTGGTCACCCCTCCCCCTCTCACCTCCAATACTGATGTTGTGGACCAAGTTAACTCACACAAAGACCACACCTTTTGTATTGTATGACTAGTCAAACGAGACAACATGCAACAACCAACTCCTCCTTCCATGCAACCACTCCTCGATGAAATTGTAGACATTTTTGTGCCACCCATTGGTTTCCTGTATATCAAAGAATACAACATTCTAAATTCTTGGCTCCCCTCTACCCAATGTCTGAACTTACATCTCACACTCATTAAGGCAGTTGAAGTTCAATGCCAACTCAAAGCCCATTTTGAATCTTGCCACATCCAACCCAATACCACTCCCTATGGTTCACTAACCTTCATTATTCCTAAGAAATATTAGCAAGAATGCCACCTAGTCACATATTATAGGGTTCTCAATAAAACTACTATAAAAAATTGATATAATTTACCACGAATTGATGATATGCAAGGCCATCTCCAAGGTGCCAAATATTTCACAAAACTAGACATCATTGTAGGGTATCATTAGGTGTGAATGAAAATCTAACATACATGGAATATGAATTTTAAAACAAAGTTTGGATTGTATGAATGGTTAGTGATGCCCTTTGGGATCACTAATGCTCCAGTCACCTTTATGCGGTTTGTTGGCAACATTTTATGTCCATATTTGGGAAAATTCATTATTATATATCTTGATGACATTTTGATTTTTAGTAGGACATAGGAGGAGCATATTCAACATGTGTATATTTCATTTGAACTTCTACACATACACAAACTTTAGGTCAAGCGAAAAAAATTATGTTTTGGATATTCAACAATGTATTATTTAGGCAAGATGAGGTCTAGCTTTGCGAAATATTTGGCACCTTGGATTTTTATCGATGTTTCATTCCACAATTCTCTTATATTTCTATACCCCTACATTATTCTTATATTTCTATACCCCTACATTATCTCTCCACCAACAATCCTACATATGGTCCAACATAATTGACGATAGCTTCTAGAAATTGAAGCAACCCTTTTCGCAAATCCAATTCGTTGCTTGCTAGATCTCCAACAACTTTTTGATATTGAATTAGATGTTTCCCAACACATTGTAGGTACAATACTTAAATAGGGAGGCCATCATGTATCATAGCATTATAAACCTTACCAGATGGCAAGATGAGTTACAATGTAGGTACAATAAGGAGTTTTATGCACTATCCAAGATTTTAAAAAATGGAGACATTACATCTCGGGGAAAGAGGAAATTTTTCATAAGGACCTTCATCCCCTCATATTTCTAAAATCACAATCAATGATCTAGGAGAAACATAATCTCAAATGGGCATCTTATATACAGTAGTTCCACTTGGTTATCAAATACAAGGAGGGTTCCTCAAATTGCATGGCATACATGCTTAGCCACCCTCCAACTGAGTTTTAAATGTCCTACAAGTGCGTTGTGCAACGTAATAATATTGGAAACATATTTATCCATTGGAATTGCATTTTTAAGGAGGTTTGGTAGGACTTGCACCATCCTAATAAGATTAATAAGACCCCATTTTTATAGGAATCTCTCAGATATGGTCAGTTATATAGATTCAATTAACTTTGTGTTCTAGATACACCGAATCATCTCAAACTTATTTAAGAAGCACACTCAACTACATATCCTGGACATTTTGGCTCTAAAAAGACCCTTCAAGATCTACAACATCACTTTTTTTGGCCTACAATGCAATGCCAAGTTACAACCTTCATTCAATAGTGTTCTCTTTACAATCAAAGAAATTATGCTAACTACAAGCAAGGGATGTATTAGCCACTGCCAATTCTTGCTAGACCTTGGGAATCCTTGTCTATGGATTTTCTTAGATGCATGATTGTATTTTCGTTGCAGTGTGTCGATTCTCCAAAATGACAATATTCATTTCCTACACTAAAACAAAATCAACATAATAAAAGACAAAATTATTGTTCAAATATGTGTAGTCTAATTTTGGTCTCTCGCTTAATATTGTCTCCATGATTCCTCAACACTTTTTGAAATCCTTGTGGCAATTATTGAATTTTCACTCGAGCTTCTCTACATCATTTCACTCTCAAATAGAGGGCCATATTGAGGTAGTGAATTGCATCCTAGTTTGATGTACTCCATATGTATTACAACAAACAAAAACAATGGGAGACCTATCTACATGCCCTTTTAAAGCATGTTTTTCATGTTTTGGATATCAACTGTTGGCCCCATATGAGTTGCTAGTCACATTAACTCAACCAACAACTCCGCATCAACAATGAGAGTGGAAAAGTGCTTCCACCTTTGTTTATAATATGGCACACATTCATTCCAAAGTCACAAGATATTTATAAACCTTCCAAGCCCACTATAAGACCCTTCAACATCAACATTGTATTCCAACACACTTTCAATTGGGGGACAAGGTGTGACTCTACCTAGATAAGAAAATTTTCAAAGGGAAACAACATCATAAACTCAAGCTCATCCATTATGGACCATATACCATTCTTCAACATATTAATGAGAATGCATACAGATTGGAGTTTCCCTCTTAGCTAGGAATACATAATGGGATTAACGTGAATCACCTAAAGTTATATGAGCCATTCTTGAATATGAAGTTCAAATATCTCGTATAGTAGAAAATATTGCATATTTTTACCCCCCTCTTATGGAAGATATTCTATTAGACACCCACACTTTCTCCATTCGATAAAATAACATACTTCTTACCTAGTGGGATGTAAGGGCCAAATTCCCACTCAAGCCATATGGTTATCTCAAGAAACACTAGAAATAGACTTCCCCTAACTGATTGAGAAAGTGGGGATACTTTTAATTAAACATGGACGAGATGTAGATAAGGAGGTCACTCCCATAGAAGACATGCCTCTACTAGTAGTGTCCAAGTAGAATTACCACCCTCAACTTATTTCCATATTATTTGTTATTGTGTGTTTGTTGGGTGTAAGCAATTAGTTGCATATTTCCAGCTCTGAAGCTATGCACATGAGTTATTTATCATTTTTTTCTCAGCCCTTAGGTTGTGTGCATCTTGAGTGGACCTATTGCATTCCTATGTAAAGGCTAGTAAGCCAACATGATAAAATAATCCATTTTTCCTTGAGGCTATTATCTTCTTTGTTTGTAGTTTTATCTTCTTCTAAGGTATTCTTAAGATCTTAGGTCATGTTATTTCTAGGTATTCACCTCTTAGCTAGGGTTTTCCTAGTTCCAAGGTTCAAATTACATCAACTTGGTTCAAATCCCCCTAGGTGAGACACACTAGTCTATGCTGATGGGTTTACTAGGGATGCCATGCATGAATGTGGAGAAGTATCCCTTCGATTTCTTTACAAGATTTTCCTTGGTATACACACACAAACACACATAGATCCATCTTAAACTAGATCTATTCAAACATCAAGAAGGAAAACCTATCATCATCATCATTATTATGGTTAATCTTTTTTTAATTTATTATTAATATGGTTAGTTTTTTTTTTATTATTCTTTATATATATATATATATACACACACACCAAGGAAAACCTCATGTGAACATTTTGTGAATAATACCAACTATAAACCTAGAGATGTTGATTATGACATTTGAGTTGGGACAAACATCAAGTAAATGATACAATAGAAGTAATCCAACCTAAATGATTGGTGCTGAGACCTTTTGCATGAATCTCAAACCACTTAACCACTCGAACTAGCTCATTGGGCCAATCACACACACAAACACTTATATGAATTAGCTTAATTAATTTAAATAGAGGTTCAAACCAACCCGAATCTTGCTCGATTACCAACTACTATCTCTTGAGGTTTTGTAGAAAACCATAGGAGATGTTTCTCCACAACTATGAACAACATCCTTCGTAAACCAATTAAGATAGATTATTATGCCTCATCCAAAACACAACCAACCCAAACCTTTTAGATTAATAAATATATACATATATATAAACCCATATAACATAAAAACAAATTTATAAATTAAACAACTTATATACATTTAAATTGTTCTTAACCTAGTTTAAACATGAATTTCCAATCCATATTGCATTGTTTTATAAAATTTATAATAAATATATAAAATTTTATTTGCACAATCATATTACACGAGTCCAAGCCGAGCCAAAACTTGCATCTAGATAGTAATAACATTATTACATATTCATGGGATTTTTTTTCTTTCAAAATTTAATAAAAACGAACTTATAAATTAAATAACTTATATATATGTAAATTGTTCTGAAACTTGTTTAAACATGAATTTCCAATCCATATTGTATTGTTTTATAAAATTTATAATAAATATATAAAATTTTATTTACACATGCATATTACATCAGGCCAAGCCGAGCCAAAACTTGTAGCTAGATAGTAATAACATTATTACACATTCATTGGAATTTTTTTTCAAAAAAATTTCAACATGGTTTACAAAGTTACAGATTTTTTTTTTTCTAAATATTATTAGGATACTATTTTTTTTCATGTATATATAATTTTAGTTGAAGTATTGAAATATTTTTTTAAAGATGAAACTTGACTGCATATTTTATATTGTTTTGTTTAATTGCATGGTATGCCCACATCCGGCCCGTTTATGGTTTGAACCAATATGCAGACGTGAATGCAAATAAATATGAACGTGCCATCTTTGAACTCCCAGTCATTGGAAAATGCCCCAGACGTGGCCATGACAGGATTCGTTGATAGAGAATTGGAAGCCTGCCCACAGGCTGTAAGGAGAGGCAGTAAGGAGACTAGACATTAATTGAAAAAAAAAACTGGAAGCTTACCTGTAAGGAAGGAGAGGCAGTAAGGAGATTGGGTCTTAATTGAAAAAAAATTTGAAAAAAAGCTGGAAGCCTACAGATAGGTGATGAGAGTAATCAAACTGTCAGCGTAGTCTAAACGTTTTAAGTTTTTTTCACTGTTATATTTTTTAATCATTTTTACTCAAATTTTATCCAAAATTGTTTGAACTGTTGATTTTAGTTGTTAAATTTGTACAATCCAAATTCAGGACACTGAATCCATTTATATATTCAAAAATACGTTTTTAACAACAAATAAATGTGATTTCCCTAACAATTATATCAACAGATTCTGGTGATGTTGCAAAAAATTCAACAGAAATGGTTTGATTGCTTTACTGAAAGTTTTACTAGAACAAAACCAAATTAGGTTTGATTTTTCAGTGGAATCCTGTATGAGTTTTATGTAGAATACTCTAAGTCGTTTTTTTAGGAGTTAAGATGTGGTGTAAGTAGAAAAAATTGCTTCTGTAAATTGGGTTGGTGAAGTGGTTGGTTCTGTAAATTAGGTTTGGTGAAATTTGTGTTATTAAGGTGATTGTTTGTATTAGATAATAATGGTTATGGTTTTATTAGAGTTATAGTGTTTCAGTAATTGCATAATGTGATAATTATATAGGAATTGATAACATACAAAACATTAAATTAGTCTAGATTTATTTTAAATTCTAATTTACCAAGGTATAGTTGTAATTTTAATCATTTAATATGAAAGAATTAAGAATTAATACATGACATGGAATTAAATAATAAAAAAATTATGTTTTAATAAATTTGATCTATGTGTGGATACTTGATAAGTTTTAAGTTTAAGATAGATTTAGACCAATTGTTAGTAAGTATAGACAACCTCATCCAATTTTACAAATGAACTAAAGACCTACCAAATTAAGCCTTTAGACCATAGTTACCAAATTCAAATGAATTGTGTTAAAACATTATTGGCTAGTTCATGCATTAATATGCCCAATTCTGATTTAGTATGGGTTGACCACATATTTTATAATTTGTTTTTGCAAATATTCATAAAAATTTGTTGTAATTTGCTTCTTGAAAACCTTAAAACACATTTCCCTCATTCCCACCATTCTTTTGGATGATGGTGGTTGAATATTCACTTCTTTCATTATGAGAAAGGCGTTGGCGTGAGATTCGATTACTACGGTCCCGGTCCAGTACAAATCAACAAGCACTAGTGTATGATTTGATTAGTAGGTTCTTTGTTATTCTTGAATGAGTTTGGATTTGATAGACATGGGTCGAGAGAAACGATCCAATCCCATCCTGAAAGGAAGGGTTTGGGTGGGTCAATATGGAATAGCCTCTAGCTGGAATCAATCTAGGGCCCTTGGTACTTGGACACAGTCCCCACTATGTTAGAGTAGAGAAACTTGGCCATACAAGCCTACCTATTGTGCTTTGTTTCTGGCAATCCCAATGTATATGAAATTTTCTTTGATCACCTTCTTCGAAGAACTCAGAGCTTAGCAATCGTGTTTTATCCCTAGTCTAGGCACAATCACCTTTGGGTTGGACCCTGCTTCCATTGCGGTTGTAAGACACCCAACCCCCTAAGTACCTTTTAAAGGGACAATATATTAAAATTTCACTTTTCCTCAACCATTTCAAAGCCTCTTCCCAACGGCACCATCATCTTCTGCTCGTCAAGAGCCTTCCAACGATTGCCACCATGCTCAAAGCTGAGCTCTTGATCAAAATTTCTAGCCTTCTAAAGTTCCTTAGGCCTTCATTGGTCAAAATCCACCTCACTGCCATGTGGCATCCTGTCACTTGCGCCATCAATCTTCAGCTTATTGTGCCCTCTAATCTAATGGCCCAGATTCACTCGGATCCTTTCTTTATCGTCAGAGTCCCTCTCCATCGAAGTATATCTACTCCATATCTCACCGACCACTCTGACAAGTTTATTCCGATGGCATCCTTCGACGACAGGTTTCCTTTTAAGATAATTGGGGATCTCTCAGGGATGGTCGATACTCCCCCTTGAACTCATCTTAGCATCCTATATTTATGACCCAGATTATTTTCGGCACAAAATGAGAGCAGAGATATAATAAATAAATGTACAGAGATATCTCAGATATCAATTAATATAACACAAATATATCAGATATGTAGCCATAAACACATAGATACAATAATACACAATTTCTATTAATGAGTGAAATGTACAAAATTGTAGAAATACAGAGTGAAAGACTCGCTAGAATGGTGGCATCTTATCTATGAGAAGAGATGTAACGATTACTCGCATTTGCAAAAAGATTATTGTTACAATGAGGCTCCAAAGGCCTTTTAAAATAAAGAAAATCCAAAACCCTAACCTTGGAAGATGAAAAGCCAACAATTTTGTGGACTTAGATTTGGGTAATTTGGTGTATCAACTTTTTGGGGGAGTAACTTTGGAATACAATCTCCGTTTGGGGTGCACAATAGCTTGTTGGAAAAGTATCAATGAGGAGATTCATTTTGGGGGCTGAATAAGAGCCTTCGGCTATTATTGAGATTCCCGATCTTGAAAAAATTTCATTTAGGCCCTCAAAATAACTCTGGAAGTTTAGAAATCGAAAACCTGCTAAAAATAGTAAGTTTCTAGAAGACTCTTTTGAGCCAATTGGAATAGGTGGGTGGCCACCGATATCCACCTAGATCAATCCTCCCTTTTTAGGAAGCAATGATATCCATTGCGTTGAGTACCTGAAGGAGAGGGGAAAGCATTCACTGAATCTGAATCTTGGTGAGATGCTTGCATTGCTAGAGACGTTGCACTGCTTGGTTTGTGGAAGGTTGTCATGAACCTGTTACTGGCAAGGTTGAATCTGTTCAACCAACCTATTGTATTGATCCAAAAAGATATTTTAAACGACAATGGTTGAGTTATTATGCATGCGTTAAATTACCATTTAGGAAACTAATGAAAGAGGAAGAAATATAGAAGAAACATAACAACGATATAAACATATATAGATCTGAACATAAGCATGAGAATCAACAAACCATAAACACCAAAGTGATAATGAAGTTCAACAATCTTGCCTACATCTCCGGGCCTTTGTCTCAGTGGGTGAGACTTTCTTATTTCTGTTCAAAGCTTTAAAATGACATCATAACAATTCCAAAAAGGTTACAAAATGATCTGGTCTTGTTCTACCAGATCTCTGGAACCCAAAAAAAGAAACGACACTGAAATTGGATGAACAGAGCTCCCAGAAATGGCCCGCAAAGGTGCTCTCCTCAACAACTTCCCTGCATAAAAAAGGCTTTGGCTTGGAAAATATTCAACATAAACTTGCTCTAAACCTCCTCTATGGGTTCAAGAAGCCCTGGTTTATATAAATCTAAAGTTTGTAACCATCTCCCAACTTCCCCCCAAGATCTAGCCTAAAAAAGGGCCCAATATCCCCCAAAAATGGGCTAAATCTCCAAAAACTGCTCCAAAAATCATTGAAAAATCATATTATATGGTTTTAAAAACCACTTTTTGCATATGAATAGGGCGCAACCCATTTTTCTGGCTCTTGGTCGTATTAGCGCGCCACATGTGGCCGAGCGCTAGTAGTTAGGCACTATCCCCCTCTTGAATTCTTGGCTCCCGGTCTCGTGTGTGGCCATGTGCCCACAACTTGGAGCTCCCATGCGCTAACTATTAGTTGTAGCCCCCGATGGAAAAGTTCACAGTTAAGCACCTTGGTCGTTGAGCTAGCCCGACCGACCGGGTGCTAACCCATATAAAACATGCCAGGTAACGAGTTACACGGAACCGTGCCAATCCACAAGCCACACCATAAGCTGGTACAAGGTGTAGTCACATGGAGAGCCGGTGAACTGGGGGTTGGGACTATGCCCCAACCCTTTCTCCGCCCGTCATATCCACTATGAAAACATTTATACAAATGGTGCCCATAACGGTTAAGAAACATCTCGTAGGTGGGCTGGTAGCCCGACCTATGCGAAGTCGTTGCCCGGACTAGAGGTTGGGGGTTCAAACCCGATGAACTCCAATATTTTTTTGCAATATCAATGAGCCAAAGGAGGGGTGCCACGTGGCACCACATTACTCGTCCACCTCTACGCCAAGTGTCCAAGCACCATTGGCCCACCTATCTTCCAAGTGTTATCCCAGTCACCTGCCACCATACCTGCCACGGGTCGGACTTGCCACATCATCAATACGGATGTGCCACGTGTCACCCTTGCAGTGGTGACACGTGCCACTCCCTGATTGGTCCATGTATACTTGCCACATCAACAACCTATGTCCACGTCAGCGAAACATACCCTGCCACATCAGCTGTATGGCTGTACGACCTATACAGTCAGTTGCGACGTGGCATTGTACGGACTGTACAGTCATCATTTTTTTGCTTGTTTGAAAAAATGAATAGATCGCGATATCTGAAGCATACGATGTCCATTTGAGCCTGTTCAAGTTGCGTTGGGTTTGTATCGACGAGGCCTATGTACACGTCTATTTTGAAGCCATTATGAGAACTTTGATTTTTTTAGGCCTTTCTGAGCCCCATCAAGCTCTGGGATCCAATTCTGGATCATGTATCTTGGCTTGATGGGGCATTGTGTAGGCATCGTCGTAGGTGAAGAAACAATATATTCTTTCTCTTATGCAATTTGCTTCTGCTAGATAGAAGGTGTTGAGGCTGCAGTGGTTGCAGTGGCCTTCTGTTCACATTTTGAACAAATTGTGAAGAGGATGAATTTTGTAGTATGAGAGATTACCTTGCGGCACTATTTTGGTGGAACAATAGTTAGAACCAACTCTGACATCCTGTAGAGATGACCCCCCATAGTAAAAATTACACTACGGGGTCGAGACTCATAAATAGCATGGTGCTTCCACATATATGGTTGGCCCAAGAGAACATCACAGACATCCAGTGGGGAAACATCACATAATACCTTGTCCTTGAAGGGATGGATGACATAGGAGAGGTGACACTACTGGCTGACATGAATATCTCATCTCTGGAAATGCCACCTGATGTTGTATGGTTGTGGGTGTGGTGTTGTCGACAATCCCAACTATTCGACAACATCATCTGAGATGTGGTTCTTGTAGCTTCCACTATCAACAATAAAATGCTACGGGTTTCCCTTCACCCACATATGTGAATGGAATAGGCACTCCCCCTCTTT
>JASDQU011029690.1:4367-27859 GCA_032191745.1 Picea mariana
AAGAGGGGTTTAAGTTTTGGGTGGTAGGTTAAAAGGTCATTTCTTTATGGTCAAAATCTACATGCAAGTCTGACCCTAGTTTGTTAGTCCGTAGGGTATTATTTCCCAACAACAATCGCCCATGAGATCAACGGTCCCTGATTTCTATCGAGACTTCGGGGTTTCAAATGCCTAAATGCATTTTTTCATGAGACTGCCGATCTCTTGAATCCTGATTCTCCACTATGCTGACAGTTGGCCCCCACGATGGAGCTTTCCCTTCCTTGTCGAAATTTTAGACTTCGCGATTTCGAATTGCAAGGACTTCTTGTCCACGGGATTCCCGACTCCCGAAATGCCGATGGACGACTTTCTTTTTGGGAAAAATCCTGAATGCTCTGATCTCCTCCATGCGTCCTCCTCAAGATGGACGGTCCTGATCGTCTCTCGCAATTTCGGGACTCCTGATGCTCCGGAAGTCTTGTCCTCAGGACTCGTGAAATGCCGAACCCCGATGCACCTGTTGACTTTTCTATCGGGACTTCCCCGATGGTCTAGATCTCCACCACGTGTTCCGGCTGATAGATGGCCCTGATCCAATCTCGTGATTTCAGAGTTTTTGATACCCCGATGACAGAAATTCTCTGTCAACTCAAAACCCCAGTAGCCGATATACTGACGGTCTCTCGATTTTCGCCACGTGTCTACACAAACGGATGGTCCAAATCGTTTCGCTATTTCGAGACTTAAAATGTCCCGACTTTATCGACCTCGAGAGTTCCAATTTATCGAGTACCGATATCCTGATGTGTCAACCCTCTCGTCGGGATTTTACCCCTACTGTTCACGAAGGTTTAACCCTCATGCATCTCTTAATGGATCCAACGACTGTCGGGTTTTTCTAGCTAAGATCTAATGGCTCAGTTCTATCCCACCTCACGCATTCTTCCACTACTTCGTGGGTGTGGAAAGATCAACGGTCCAAATGTTCTCATGGACTGTGGGGATCTACGGTCCTAAACTCTTCACTACCCACGAAGACACAGGAAAACCAAGTGGTAAGGCCTTTAACGCCCTACTTTCTCCAACTAATCTAACGGTCATGGGGGGGACCGCAGATTTCCCGACGGAATCTCATCCATCGATCACCACCTATCAAGGTTAAGGTCCTTAACACTTCCTCCTCTCCTTCCGATCTGACGGTCGTGAGTGACCACAGATCTCCTGACGGAGTCTCATCCGTCGATTTGATATTCCATCCTTAAGCTACCATCTCAGGTTTTTAAGAGGATTGTTTCTCCTCATACAGAGTTACTAAGGCTCTACGCCTTCACATTTACCTTCTGGGTTCTTGAGGGGTTATTCAAGGAAGGTATTTCTATGGGGAAGTTCACCTAGGGTATTATCTGAGGCGGATATGGGTATCATCCTCCCGAGAACCAGTCATGAAGTCTGAATGAGATCAGTACGCATATAAATAATGAATTTATGAGGGCACAAGCCATACATAGTCTTTCCATACAATATACAACTACTAGTACTAATCGAAATACCACATAGACATTCTTATAATGCAAACATTCACAGTTTCACAACTTATGAGCAGAATTATCAGAATACATATATTTCAATATGCCAAAGGCAAAATACTTATCATAAATAACACCAGGGGTTATGCAACTGCTGAGAGGGGTGCTCGTTTCCACCCAACCGTAGGCTTAGCGACTCCCAGAAGATTTACCACCAGCCACCCCCGAGATGAGACCACGATGTTACGAGACTGCGTCTCTCTGTCTGCTAGTGACTAGGAGTGAAGGTTGCAATCCTTCCTCTCTGCTATCACTCACTCTACGTAAAGCCAGAGTTCCCCTCGCGTTTTCCCCCCAATCTCTTTTACCTTACACCTTATCCTCTTGAGAGGTTGTGTGTGGCACGATTATCCTTGTGTCTGGTTAGGCCTGACGGCTCTACGGATGGGCGGTTCACCATCCCATCCCTCATTAAGCCATTCGCCTACCAGCCTACGAGACATTAAATTCGGGGCCAGCGAGCCGCTTTTGGTTCTCTGGGCCAGTGGAGTCCAAATACGGTGTTAATTCTCGATGGAAGTTAGCGCCACCTTTCCAGGTGCCTTCCACCACCATCGTGGTCTCTTTTTCTGCACATCCCCTCTTAGCAGTCCTGCAATATAAATTCATAATGTTATTTACATTCATCGATCTTCTTCATAAGGTCCATTCACGTCATACATTCACATTTTCATCATGCTTTAGCATGGTAATTCTTGTATTAGGATTAATTACAAATTTGGGGGAAACAGGGTGTTACAACATTCAACTATGAATGTTTTAGCAAGATTAGGCATTGCTAATACTAGTGTAGAAGACATGTAATCCTTTGAGAGTGAGAATTCCAAGATGGCCCCTTCCTTCCATACAAATTAATTTTTTTAAAGAGAGATGTTAGTGGGATTGCAATGCATGCATAATTATTAACAAATCTATGATAATGTCTTGTAAGACCCAAAAATCCTCTAAGACTCTTGATGTTCTTAGGAATAGGCCATTTTTTAATAGCTTGGATATTTTAAGGGTCCACCTTAACCCCTTACCTTAAAACAATATGACCCAAAGACTCTACTTCTTGTTTCCAAAAATGACATTTGGATCTTTACGCATAAAATTGATTGTTCTCAATAATTTGTTGGACTTTCTCCACATGTTTAATCTGGTCTTCCCATGATTTTATATAGATAAGTATATTATCAAAGAAAACCAAAAAAAACTTTATAAGTTGGGGTAAAAAACTTTTGTTCATAAGGCTTTTAAAAGTTGAAGGAGAATCAATTAACCCAAAAGGAATGACAAAAAAATCATATTTCCATTCATGTGTTTTGAAATTAGTTTTGGGAATGTCTTATTTTCTTAAACTGATTTGGTGGTATCTTTATTTAAGACCTAACTTTGTAATATAAGCCACTCTTTGAAGTTCCTATAATATATAATCAATATTTGGAATAGAGAATTTAACCTTGATGGTGATTTTGTTTAGATATCTATAATCAAGACACATCCTCCAAGAATAACTTTTTTTTCTCACCATAATTACTGGAGTTGAAAATTAAATCTTGCTTGGTTGAATAATACATGAATCCAACATGTCTTCTACCAGTTTATCAATCTCCCCCTTTTGTTGATGAGGATATCTCTAAGGCCTTTTATTAGGAGTACTTATGGGTTTTGGTTCAATTTTATGTCCATGATCTCTATATGGAGGTATCCCTTTAGAAATTTCTTGGAATACTCAATGGTTCTTTTCCAATGTGCATTTTAATTCCTCTAGAATATTTTCATCTTCCTGCTTTACTTCCATAGAATAATGTCTAACCAGAAACTCCTTTACCACCATTCTTAGGAGATTTTCCATTATATGAGAGGTAATGACCTAATAAGGTGCATATTTTAACCCTTTGAGTTTATAATGAATTCCTTCCAATTCAAATCTCATGAGTAATTCCTTGTAGTTTCTAGAAATTGTACCTAATGTTCTCAACCATTGAAATATCAAAACATCATATACTCCTCCAATGGGGATGGGATACATTGGTATTTCTAAGTTATATTCTCCCATAATAATTTTAATGTTGTGGAATTTTCCTACACAATCAATTCTCCCCCCATTAGCAACCAAAACTTGAAAATTTGGCACTAGATAAACAAAACAATTGAGGATCTTTGCTAATATTTTATAAATGAATTTGTGGGTACTACCTCAATCAATAAGTACTATGACCTTTTGCTTCTTAATGTATCCTACAATATTAAGGGTTTGAGGTGTTGAGAATCCTACCAACGCATGAACAAATATTTTGAACCTGCCAATGTTGTGCATAATTTCTCAATATTTTTCCTACTCTTTTAATTTCACAATTTCTTCCTCATCTATTTGTACATATGTGTCCATTTCCTCTTCATCATTATTCTCCAAGGTGAACAATTTTGCTTCTTGACATTTATGTCTTTTTGACCATTTTCTATTACAACCAAATCATGGTCCTTTTTCTCTTATTTCCTCCATTCCCTTTGGTGATATTCAAGTAGGTGGAGGCAGGGTTTCCCTATGAGCCCCAAACCGATCTTTTCTTCCTTCATATGCTCTAGTGTTATACTTTTGTCTAGCCCCATTATTGGCTTGAATATGATGAGAAAATTGAATAGCCTCCATAATATTTTTAATTAGGATGCTTTATGAAAAGGTCATGTTTAATGTCTTTGATCTAGATTTATTTTGAGAACGAAATGAAGGAAAATATATAACACTGAAATATACAGAGATATTGCGAGATACACAAAAATATTGTAATAAACACAGATATACAATAATGCACAATCTTTATTAATGAGAGAATGTACAAAAAATGTAAAATTACAGAGTGAATGACTTGCTAGAATGGTGGGAGCTTATCTCCAAGAAGAGATGGGATGGCTACGCTCATTCACAAGAAGATGATTACAATGAGGATCAAAAGGCCTTTTTAACATAAATGGAAAAACCCTAAACATCCAAAAAACCTAGCCCCAAAAGATGAAAATCCAAAAGTTTTGCAGCGCAAATGTGGAGATGAAGCGCGAAAAGTGATGTGGGCCCTGATAGGGTAAGTTGGTACAACAACTTCTTGTCGTTGTAACTTTTTCATACGATCTTCGTTTTAGATGCGCGATAGCATGTTGGGAAGGCCTATCCGAGGACTACAAATTATGATGTCACACTTTGACTTCGTCTATAGTGTGACTATGGTGAGCCTTAAAAACGTTGTTTAGGGCCTCAAAATGGCCCTAGAAGTTTAGGACTAAAAAATATAGGAAATAACTTCCAGTGATGAAAAATGCATGTGAGCTAGTTGGAATAGGTGGGTGGCCACAAATATCCATCTAGATAAATCCTCCCTTCTTAGGAAGTAATGGTCTCCATTGCGTTGAGTTCTTGTGGGAGATGGGAAAGCATTTGTTTAATCTGAACCTTGGTGAGCCGCTTTCCTTGTTGGAGACATTGCATTACTTGGTTTGTGGAAGGTTGTTGTGAACCTGATGTTGGAGGGGTTGGAACTTTTTAACCAATTTGGTGACATGAGATGAATTTGTGCAGAAGGAATCTTTGTGATTCACTTCAATCTTGTCGATATTCTTCCACTGGATAGAGGGGGATTGAACTGAGGACATAGTGTCCACAATGTCATTTTGTTCACTTCCTGCCTGAATTGTGAAGAAGCTAAACATTTTCGTATGAAAGATAACTTTGTTGCACTGTTTTGTCGAAACAGTAGTCAGAACTACCTCTAGTATCCCATAGAGATGATCCCCTAGAGTAACAATGACTCTACAAGGTCGAGACTCATAAACAACATGACACTTCCAGATATATGGCTCATCCAAAATAACATCATAGACATTCAGTGGGGAAACATCACACAATACCTCATCCTTGAAGGGATTTATGTCGTAGGATATGAGAAAATATTGGCTGACACAAAGATCTCATCCCTAGTGAAGCCACCCAATATTGTATGGTTGAAGGTGTGGTGTTGTTGGAAATTCCAACTGTTTGATGACCTCTGTTGAGATGATGTTATTTTGGCTTTCACTATAAAAAATGAAATACAACAGGATCCCCTTCACCCACATTTGTGAATGGAAGAGGCACTCCCCCTCTTCAGGTTCTGTTGGTTCTTCTGGTTGGATCATTGTGGTTGCGACAATGGTAGTGGGGTCTACATTTGTTAGCATTAGAAGTCACCCCTGGATTGCTTGTAGGAGCAGAGCCCAACACCCATCAGTTTTATGTCATGATTTGTTTAATGGGGTGATCGAATGGTAAAGACTCGAGAAGGTATAGCTTTAACTCAGGAGACTGGGCCTGGTATGTAGACAGAAAGGGAGGTCTTGATCCAACTTCCATCAGTAGATGATTAAAGGGTGGTAGATGGGAGACTTGCGAGAAGGGTGAGCAAGACTACCTCGGGCAACAGGCCTTCAAAAGCTTGAGGATGAAAAACTCATAAGCCAAGATCCTCTTGGTCCAGAGCTTCAAGGAGCTGAGGGGTGACTTGATTGGATCCTCCAATTCCAAGTCGTTCAGCGCTAAGAAAATCACAGGAGTCGATTAGAAACAATCCAACTATTACAGTGATCCAACCTACATCATCCTATAACAGATACAACTCGACTGGATCCTCCAATTCCGAGTTGTTCTAACACAGTCAACAAAGAGATGGAAAAGAGGCTGACATCCATAAAGTAAGAAGTCTCAAATGCCTTATACATAACTAGAGCGACCAGTGCTTCATCAAAACTTTTCAACTGGGAGCTTTGCTCAACCATCGATAGATCTCAAAATACAAAGACTGAATCTATATACTCAGGAAAATTCACCTCACAGAGGCGTGCCCAGTCACTCAAGGCTTGGTGTCCCTTCAGTAAAACTCGTACAAATATCTTTCTTCAAGTGCCACCTTAAATACGCATGGCTCCTGCAAGGAGGGTAGCTGAGCCATTAAGTGCTAGGCTAGCATGTGAAAACTTCTCTGTCTAGTCGAGGACTTCGGCATGGTTTCTTTGGAAAAATCGGTACACATGACCTCTTCGAGAAGACTGCTTTCCAGACCCTCCATTCCCCACACTTAATGAATGAAAGGAGGTTTCAACCACTTGCTCTCATCTTCATTTACTCCAAGCGAAAACCATGATCGAGGTCACATCATATGGCGCATGGAGATCACGATGATCCTTTCGGCGACCACACTCCATGCCTCTGGCCCCTTTTTGCACAGTTCCTTTCTTTCTCAGTGACCACAGGCTGTGACCCTGTGTTTATTCCCAAAGCGCTTTCGTCATTCGCAAATGGAAGGAGTTAATCCTTGCTCATTCGCAGTTGCGATGAACGAAACGCCGAGATGGCTTACTTGGGCGCCACGCATCCCTCTCCTATCTGACGGTCCTGAACCCTCCCGACGATGCTGTGGGCCTGGGTCCTGGACACTCCCGGCACTTCGCGCATCGAGAATACGACGATGCCGCACCTTGTGCCTCGAAATTGCGATGGTCGAATCGGCGAGGAGCCTAATCACGCATGCCAGGTGTCTCATGTGGATGAACGGCTGAGGCTGCTTCGCGATACTGCGGGCCTGACTCTGGGTCCTTTTGGCGTTTTTGGGGTTCAGGGTTTCGAGATGTAGAACACCATGAAACTCTCACCCCTCGAACTCCCAAATACCGAAATGCCGATGCGACTAGACCTCGTGCCACGCATCCTCTAGATGGATGGCTGCCATCCTTCCCTGCATATAATATGGGCGCTATCTATTGCACTAACCTGGGAGAAACTTCGGTAATCGTGATTTTCCACTGACCACCGATCTGCTCTTATAAAAGGATCTGGACCATCAACAACATAATTTCGCCAGCTTACTTGCCCGGAAACCCGAAAGACGAGATTTTCTCGTGTTGCGCTCGGGCGCTTCTTGTGCAACTTGCAGACCTGGACACTCTCGTGCCTCGGACAAGAAATGTTACTAACATTAGGCTCCATGGGGGATAGAGTCATCCCTGTGATTCTCTAAGGACTCATTTTGCAGTTTCAGTGCCTTGCTGTTGGGCTATGGGGTCATTTATTAAGCCGAAAAATAAAAACAAACAAGGAACCAAAGGACAATATTTACAAACAAAGCAGCCATGGAAGGCTCAGAAAAAACATTTCTTAAAAAAATGCCCATTTACTGGGCTATTGAAAACTTCGTCACCCTCCAAATCCTGCAGCCGATATGTGTTATTTGAGAAAATCTCAGAGATTTTGAAGGGCCCGATCCATAGGGCTTCAAACTTGTTGTGCTTGCCCTTATCTTATTTAGGAGCATCCCATTTCAGCACCAGGTCTCCTATCCAAAATTCTTCCTTCTTGGCTTTCTTATCGAAAAACTGCTTGATCCTTTGTTGATGGTCCTAAATTTTGTCCATTGCCTGCTCCCTGGCCTGCTGGACCTCCACTAGATGATAAATTATTCTGATCAAGTCATCAGGCTCCTGATGATGATCCTGGAGGAATTTTGCTACAAGAATGGCTAAATGAGAAGGGAAAACAACCTCTGCTCCATAGACTAATTGGAAAGGAGAGACGCCGACATATCTCTTCATGGCCACTCGATCGACCCATAGAGAAAAATTTAATCTTGAATGCCAGGCCTTCTTGTTGTCTTCCAACAATCTTTTGATGATCCTTATCAGGCTTTTGTTGGAGGATTCTGCTAAACCATTGCCCTGTGGATAATATGGGGTGGAGTGAATCAGTTTGATCCTGAACTGCTCATAGAACTTGGCTAATGGCTCAGACCTGAAAGTGGCTGCGTTATCAGTGACAATCTTACTTGGGCAGCCGAACCTTGTGATGAGGTCCTCCAAGAACCCAATGATTACCTTGTGGGAAGCACTCCTGGTAGGGATAGCTTCAATCCACTTGGTAAAAAAATCTGTAGCAGTCAGGATCCATCTGTGCTGCCCACTGGAAGCGGGGTGGATTTCTCCAGTGAAATCTAGGCCCCACTGCTGGAAAGGTCCCTAAACAACCACATGATTTAGCAGCAAGGACTTGAGCTGTTGTTTTCCTGCAAACCTTTAACATTGGATACAGGTTCTAACTCCTCTATGAACATCAGCGAACAAGGTGGGCCAATAGTACCCGGCTCTGAGAATTTTGTGGGCTGTGGCCTTCCAGAAATGGTGCCCTCCACATAATCCATTGTGAAATTCAGCCATGATCATACCAGCCTCTTGTGAATTCATGCATTTTAAAAGCACCCCCAGGGGGTCTTTCTACTATAAAATTTGATCGATAATGCAGTATCTGACTGCCTTGAGCTTCATAGCTCTTGCTTTGTTTCTTTGCAGTCCGTCTGGAGGCTTCAACTCTTGCAGAAAGTATATGACATCCTTATACCAAGGAAATCGAGCCAATGGGGGCTCCCTTTGAGGGTTTCTTTCAGACAGCTGACCCTGTTGAATTCTTGAGAATTCATTCATGAAACTTATCCCCAAAGCTTGGCAATTGGCTTCAGCCAACATCTTGGCTAAACCTTGACCTTTGATCAATTTGGTAGGCTATATTTCAAGGTCAAATTCCAGAATCTTGGTGATCCACTTACTCCTCCTCTCGTCTATGTTAGGCTGAATAAGAATGTCTTTAATAGCAGCTGAGGGGACATAAGCGATGATTTTTTACTGCCGGACATAGATTTTGAATGCCTTGAGAGCCTTTACTAGGGCATAGGCCTGCTTCTCCATAGCGTCATACCCAACTTCGACATCCCTCAATGCTCGACTAAAATAGGCGATAGGCTGCTCAAGTCCGACCTTGTTTGTCTATAACAAAACAGCAGCCACCGTGTCAGGTGAGGCAAAGGAGAAAATAAGGAAATCCTTTGAGTAGTCGGGGATAATAAGCACAGGGGCTTCTGTCAGGGCCTTCTTTATTTGCTCAAAGGAATGTTGTGATTCAGAAGTCCACCTAACTTCATTTCCTTTCCTTAACATGGTTGTTATAAGTTTTACCTCCTCAGCAAAGTTAAGCACAAACCTCCTCAGAAAATTAATCTTGCCAAGGAAAGATTGGACCTCCTTCTTGGACCTCGGGACTGATAAGGCTTGTATTGCCTCAACTCTGCTAGGGTCAATCTTGAATCCTTCCACTAATACTATGTCACCTAGTAATTTTCCCTCCTGCATGGTGAACAGAGATTTCTTGGGGTTTAATTAAATGCCAAAACTCCTGCATTTCATGAAAACCTTCCTGAGATGACAACAATGTTCTTTATCAGATTTTGAAAACACTGTGATGTCATCCATATAGACGACCACAAATTTATCTTTTTCCCTGATGAAAGCTATGTCCATGGCATGCTGGAACGTTGCCCCTGCATTCATTAATCCAAACGACATCTTGGCATACATGAATGTCCCCCATGGAGTGGTGAATGTTGTCTTTTCCCTGTCCTCAGGTAGAACAGAGACTTGATTGTAGCCAGAGAAACCATCGATCATAGACATCCTGGATGCTCTTGTTACCCTCTACAGTATATGTTCCATCTTTGGTAAGGGGTAGTTATCCTTTCATGAGCTCCTGTTCAGATTTCTGAATTCTACACAGAGTCTGATTTCTCCATTCTTTTTCCTTACTAGTACGAAGTTGGCTACCCACTTTGAATATCTTAGTGGTACAATGATCTGAGATTGAAGCAACTTCTTCACTTCCCTCTCCATGATAGGCAACAGCATAGGATTGATCTGTCTCAACTTCTGCCTGAACGGATTTGCCTCTCCTTTTAACGAGATTTTATGCTCAATGACATAGGTGTCATAGGTTTTGAGGTCTTCGTACGTCCAGGCGAAAGCATTAGCAAATTCCCTCAAGAGTCCAATGTATTCAGACCTCTGTTCCTTTGTCAGACTTCTTGAAAATTTGACAAACTTAGGCTCACTCTCAGTGCCAATGTTGCACTGAATAGTACCAGCATCATCCTCCAAGATTTCCCCCTTTAACGACGCATCATTTATATCAAAAATCCTTTCCAAAGGAACCAGTCCCCTTGGAATGTGGTTGCTGGGGAGCTGCACAATGTCATGCTTTTCTATTTTACTCAGCAACTTACCCCCATCAAGCCCTTCCTCAGAGATAGAATCTTGGTTGATATGCATCTCTAAAAATTCTTCGACAGTTTCCAAGAATTTCTTGATCTCGAGTTCATCCTCAAATACCTTCCAATGTTTGACGTTGTCAGATATGGAGGGCCTGTATTTTACTTCCACATCATATTTGAATTTGGGCGGCAAGGGTACTTTGAAATTGCCTGCTGATGTAGCCAAGGAATCTGCCATTGTGTTCTTCTCTCTTGGGACAAAAGAAATGTTGAGTGCCAAGAAGAAACTGTCAACTAGGTCCCACACCTCATTTATGTAGCTTCTGATTCGAGGATGCTTAGCCTGATAATCTTTTCTGATCTGTTGGACCACCAATTCTACATCACCGAACACTGCTACCTCCTGAATTCCCATTTCCCTCGCAGCTCTTAATCCCAGAACAAGAGCTTCATACTTTGCCACATTGTTGGTAGCTTCGAATTCTATTTTGTACGACAAAGATATGGTTTCCTGAGCAGGTGATACAAAAAATACCCCAGCACTAGCACCTTCCCTGGAAGAGGCTCCATCAAAGAACATTTTCCAGACGGGGGTGATGGAAAGAGGAAACTTATGAGAAGTGGTGGGATGCTTTCTGAGCTTAAGAGGGGGCGTAGGAGCATGGGTGAGCTGTAGTAAACTAGAATCTAAATTAGTGTCTAAGGAAAAAATGGGATGGTTGGTAGGATTGGCTTCATCACTGATTATATAGCCCAGTTGGGCTTCCCTGTATATCCTCCTATGTTCTCCTCCAAACACTGGGATAGTAGCATATGTGAGGTCCATCTGCAAAGTCCCCCTAGTCTTTTTATCCAAGATCTTGATAATAACATACCGAACTTGGGGGGGATATCAGCCACTATGATATCCATGACCACACTTTTCATGGGCAACTGGAACAAGGTCATGAACATGTCTTTGATAACTCCTAGACATTTAACCTTTCTGGAGTCAAAGGAATAGAGGTCATGATAGGCTCGGGTGTCTTCTAGCCCTAACTCTTCCATGACACTTTTGGGAATGAGGTTGTGAGAAGCCCTCGAATCCATCAAGCAGTTGTGCAGTACCTTGTCATGGATGTTCAAGGAAGTGTAGAAGGGAGGGGATGAACCATTCTTGTCTTCTACCATAGGACCTAGAATAACTGCAGGCTTTTCATCTTGTAAATTGATGGAGTCTGTGGGAAGGCATGAGACCTCAGACTCTAATAGCTCAGAGAAGCATTTCTTGAACCCTTCATGTTTAATCAATTTGGTTAGGGGCACAGGAATTCTGATCTTTTGAATTTCATGCTCGAAATTAAAATAAGATGTAAGCTTTGGGATGTCTCTTATTTCGGGAACATGATTCTGGACTATGGGAGAGAGGGGTTGGTGCTTATTACCTCTGTGACTGTCCGCTACTTCATTAGCAGGTTTCTCTGTTATAGTGGACTGCTCAGGAACATCAGGCACTACTGTCATTTTCTTGGAACGCAGATCATACCTTCCTTGGCCGCCACTAGCCTTGTCTCCTTTCCTGAGTTCATTTAGCTGACTGTCCATGAGAGATTCCTCATATGTTGATTGAGTGAGATGAGAAAAAGGAGGAGTGTCCCCGAAGCAATGGATTTCAGGATCCAGCTCATCTGTTTCCCCTTCTTCCCCCTCGGCCACAAAATTGTTTTGAAAAGGGGCCTAAATCTTCTGGTCTTCTCTGTCTCTTCCCCTCTCCCTTTGCACAGTCGGGGAAGCAATATTGTTTGGCCTCCTGAAACCTCCTCCCTTTTCGGCGATTTGGGGGCCCTTGTATGCTTGCCTCCTTTCCACTTTCATTCTCTCCATCTCTGCAGACAGAGACTTCACCATCCTAGTTAGTTCATCCACTTGAGGGTGGGGCATCGACGGGCCAGAAGTTGAGGCTTCCGACTTTCCCTTTATTCTATCTGTGTCGGTCTTGTTTCTCAGTCTATCAACTACTAATAGATTGGATTCTACTTCTATGGTCGTGTCTTTCATTTGAGCTAAGGAGGTGGCTCTTCTTTCTCTCAATAACAGACAGAAATCGGGGCCAAACGCACTAGCATAAGAAATCTTGGTTGAGGCTTCTGGAGGCTTTATTTCGGCAGGGATTTTATTATACATATTATTGAATCTTTTGGAGAAGTCGGAGACAGGCTCTCCTTCCATCTTCTTCAAAGACCCGAACTCTGTCATGTAATACATAAAATCCTTCCTATCTCCCCACTGCCTCAGGAAAACACTATCCAAGGCTTTGATCCCAGCAATAGATTCGGGGGCCAATCCTCTAAACCACTTCCTCACCTCACCATCGAGGCTCTGGATGAAGACTCTCATCCAGACATCTTCATTTTCAATGTTCAGGTTGTCTGCATAACTGTAAAAAGCATCCAGGTGCTCCTCCATAGTTATGTCCCCTTCCCCAGTGAACTTGGGCATATACTTCAAGTAATCTCCAGCAGGGAGAGGATTCATAGGATGAGGTAGGATTAAGGGAGTGTATCTGGCAGTGACTATGGCATCCATTCTATTTAGAGGGGGATTAGCACCAGCAATAGGAATATTAGGTGGAGGAGAACTTGGAGGAGAAGGAGTTCATGAAAGGGCTACTGGGAATGAGTCTTGAAGTGGAATGGGAAACAAAAGGGGATTTAAGGAGAAGGCTAACGGGCTTAAGTCGACAGGTGCTCCTCCTTGTGTAGGAGTGGTAAAGATAGGAGTGGGAAAATCTTCTGTGGTCCTGGGTCTACGCCAAGGTACAACTTAAAAGGAGATGGGAGTGACAAGGATTTATCCCTCCAATCCTAGACTAGTAGGGGAAAACTCAGCAGGAACACTCCCAAAATTCAGGAAACGGGAAACCTCAGACGGAGGTCTGTTAAGAAACTGAGGAGGAGAAAATGGAGTCCTACAGAAGGAGATGGCAGATTACCTGGTTCGGTGGTGGAAGCTTCTTCTTCGGAAGCCTTTCCTTTTTTGAGAACCACCTCTAGATCAGTTTTGGGTGTAGCTAGAGGCAATTGTGGATGAGACCGCGTGTGTCTACCTCTGAAAGCAACAATTCACTCAGCAAGTTCGCCACAGTGGATTCGTCACAATGGAGTCGCCAGGTGCACAATAGCAATCTTCAAAGGCTCTGATACCCGATGCACCTTCAGAATCATAGGCTCAATGTCGTTAAATCCCGGGGAATATTTTCAACTTCGTCCCTGGCAACGACGCCAGAAATGTTAGCGTCAGAAGTCACCCCTGAATTGCTTGCAAGAGCAGAGCCCAATGCCCATCAGTTTTATGTCACGATTTGTTTAATGGGGTGATCGAATGGTAAAGACTCGAGAAGGTATAGCTTTAACTCAAGAGACTGGGCCTGGTATGTAGACAACAAGGGAGGTCTTGATCCAACTTCCGTTAGTAGATTATTAAAGGGTGGTAGATGGGAGACTTGCGAGAAGGGTGAGCAAGACTACCTCGGGCAACAAGCCTTCGGAAGCTTGAGGAAGAAAAAATCATAAGCCAAGATCCTCTTGGTCCAGAGCTTCAAGGAGCTGAGGGGTGACTTGACTGGATCCTCCAATTCCTAGTCGTTTAGCGCTAAGAAAATCACAGGAGTCGATTAGAAGCAATGCAACTATTACAGTGATCCAACCTACATCATCCTATAATAGCTACAACTCGACTGGATCCTCCAATTCCGAGATGTTCTAACACAGTAAACAAAGAGATGGAAAAGAGGCTGACATCCATAAAATAAGAAGTCTCAAATTCCTTATACATAACCAGAGCGACCAATGATTCATCAAAAATTTTCAACTGGGAGCCTTGTTCAACCATCGATAGATCTCAAAATATAAAGACTGAGTCTATATACTCATAAAAATTCACCTCACACAGGCGTGCCCAGTCACTCAAGGCTTTGTGTCCCTTCAATCAAACTCGTACTGATATCTTTCTTCAAGCACCACCTTAACTACGCATGGCTCCTGCAAGGAGGGTAGCTGAGCCATTAAGTGTTGGGCTAGCTTGTGTAGACTTCTCTGTCTAGTCGAGGACTTCGGCATGGTTTCTTTAAAAAAATCGGTACACAGGACCTCTTCAAGTAGACTGCTTGCCAGACCCTCCATTCCCCACACTTAATGAATGAAAGGAGGTTTCAACCACCCACTCTCATCTTCATTTACTCCAAGCGAAAACCACGATCGAGGTCACATCAGATGGCGCATGGAGATCACGATGATCCTTTCGGCGACCAGACTCGACACCTTTGACCCCTTTTTGCACAGTTCCTTTCTTTCTCAGTGACCACAGGCTGTGACCCTATGTTTATTCCCAAAGCGCTTTCGGCATTCACGAATGGAAGGAGTTAATCCTTGCTCATTCACAGTTGCGATGAGAGAAATGCCGAGATGGCTTACTTGGGCGCCATGCATCCCTCTCCTATCTGATGGTCCTGAACCCTCCCAACGATGTTGTGGGCCCGGGTCCTGGACACTCCCGGCACTTCACGCATCGGGAATACGATGATGCCGCACCTTGCGGCTCGAAATCGCGATGGGCGAATAGGCGAGGAGCCTAATCGCACGCGCCATGTGTCTCCTATGGATGAACGACTGAGGCTGCTTCACGATACTGTAGGCTTGACTCTGGGCGCTTTCGGCGCTTTCGGGGTTCAGGTTTTCAAGATGTAGAACACCATGAAACTCTCACCCCTCGAACTCTCGAATACCGAAACGTCGATGCGGCTAGACCTCGCGCCACGCGTCCTCTGGATGGACGAATGCTATCTTTCCCCACACATAATATGGGCGCTATCTATTGCGCTAACCTAGGTGCAACTTCGCTAACAGCGATTTCCCGCTGACCGTCGATCTGCTCTTATAAAAGGATCTGGACTGTCGACAACATAATTTCGCTCGCTTACTTGCCCGGAAACCCAAAAGACGAGATTTTCCCGTGTCGTGCTCGGGCGCTTCTTGTGCAACTTGCAGACCTGGACGCTCTTGTGCCTCGGACTAGAAATGTTACTAACATTAGGCTCCATGGGGGATAGAGTCGTCCCTATGATGCTCTAAGGACTCATTTTGCAGTTTCAGTGCCTTGCTGTTGGGCTATGGGGTCATTTATTAAGCCGAAAAATAAAAACAAACAAGGAACCAAAGGAAAATATTTACAAACAAAGGAGCCATCAAAGGCTCAGACAAAACATTTCTTCAAAAAATGCCCATTTACTGGGCTATTGAAAAATTCTTCACCCTCCAAATCCTGCAGCCGATATGTGTTATTTGAGAAAATCTCAGATATTTTGAAGGGCCCGATCCATAGGGCTTCAAACTTGTTGTGCTTGCCCTTATCTTATTTAGAAGCATCCCATTTCAGCACCAGGTCTCCTATCCGAAATTCTTCCTTCTTGGCTTTCTTATCGAAAACTTGCTTGATCCTTTATTGATGGTCCTGAATTATGTCCATTGCCTGCTCCCTGGCCTGCTGGACCTCCACTAGCTGATGAATTCTTCTGATCATGTCATCAGGCTCCTCATGATGATCCTAGAGGAATTTTGCTACATGAATGGCTAAATGAGAAGGGAAAACAACCTCCGCTCCATAGACTAATTGGAAAGGAGAGATGTTGATAGATCTCTTCGTGGCCACTCGATCGGCCCATAGAGAAAACTTTAATCTTGAATGCCAGGCCTTCTTGTTGTCTTCCAACAATCTTTTGATGATCCTTATCAGGCTTTTGTTGGAGGATTCTGCTAAACCGTTTCCCTGTGGATAATATAGCGTGGAGTGAATCAGTTTGATCTCAAACTGCTCACATAACTTGGCTAATGGCTCAAACCCGAAAGCGGCTGCGTTATCAGTGACAATCTTACTTTCGCAGCCGAAACTTGTGATGAGGTCTTTTGAGAACCCAATGATTACCTTGTGGGAAGCACTCCTGGTAGGGATAGCTTCAATCCACTTGGCAAAGAAATCTGTAGTAGTCAGGATCCATCTATGCTGCCCACTGGAAGCGAGGTGGATTTCTCCAATGACATCTAGGCCCCATTGTTGGAAAGGTCCCGAAACAACCACAAGATTTAGTGGCAAGGACTTGAGCTGTTGTTTTCCTACAAACCTTTGACATTGGATACAGGTTCTAACTCCTCTATGAACATCAACGAACAAGGTGGGCCAATAGTACCTGGCTCTGAGAATTTTGTGGGCTGTGGCTTTCCAAAAATGGTGCCCTCCAGATAGGCCGCTATGAAATTCAGCCATGATCATATCGGCCTCTTGTGAATTCATGCATTTTAAAAGCACCCCCAGGGGGTCTTTCTACTATAAAATTTAATTGATAAGGCAGTATCTGACTGCCTTGATCTTCAGAGCTCCTTCTTTGTTTCTTTGCAGGTCGTCTGGAGGCTGCAACTCTTGCAGAAAGTATATGACATCCTTATACCAAGGACATCGAGCCAATGGGGGCTCCCTTTGAGGGTTTCTTTTAGACAACCGACCCTGCTGAATTCCTGAGCATTCATTGATGAAACTTATCCCCAAAGCTTGGCAATTGGCTTCAGCCAATAGCTTGGCTAAATATTGACCTTTGATCAATTTGGTAGGCTTTATTTCCAGATTAAATTCTAGAATCTTGGTGATCCACTTACTCCTCCTCCCGTCTATGTCAGGCTGAATAAGAATGTCTTTAATAGCAACTAAGGGGACATAAGCGATGATTTTTTACTGCAGGACGTAGATTCTGAATGCCTTGAGAGCCTTTACCAGAGCATAGGCCTGCTTCTCCATAGCGTAATACCCGACTTCGGCATCCCTCAATGCTCTATTGAAATAGGCGATAGGCTGCTCAAGTCCGACCTTGTTTGTTTGTAACAAAACAGCAGCCACCGTGTCAGGTGAGGCAAAGGAGAAAATAAGGAAATCCTTTGAGTAGTCGGGGCTAATAAGCACAGGGGCTTATGTCAGGGCCTTCTTTATTTTCTCAAAGGAATGTCATGATTCAGAAGTCCACCTCACTTCATTTCCTTTCCTTAACATGGTTGTTATAAGTTTTACCTCCTCAACAAAGTTAGGCACAAACCTCCTCAGAAAATTAATCTTGCCAAGGAAAGATTGGACCTCCTTCTTGGACCTCGGGACTGATAAGGCTTGTATTGCCTCAACTCTTCTACAGTCAATCTTGACTCCTTCCGCTGATACTATGTGGCCTAGTAATTTTCCCTCCTGCATGGCGAATAGAGATTTTTTGGGGTTTAATCAAATGCCCAAACTCCTGCATTTCAGGAAAACCTTCCTGAGATGACAACAATGTTCTTTATCAGATTTTGAAAACACTGTGATGTCATCCAGATAGACGACCACAAATTTATCCTTTTCCCCGACGAAAGCTATGTCCATGGCATGCTGGAACATTGCCCCTGCATTCATTAATCCAAACAGCATCTTGGCATACATGAATGTCCCCCATGGAGTGGTGAATGTTGTCTTTTCCCTGTCCTCAGGCAGAACAGAGATTTGATTGTAGCCAGAGAAACCATCGATCATAGAAATCCTATATGCTCCTGTTACCCTCTGCAGTATATGTTCCATCTTTGGTAAGGGGTAGTTATCCTTTCGTGAGCTCCTATTCATATTTCTGAAGTCTACACAGAGTCTGATTTCTCCATTCTTTTTCCTTACTGGTACCAAGTTGGCTACCCACTCTGAATATCTCAATGGTACAATGATCTGAGCTTGAAGCAGCTTCTTCAATTCCCTCTCCATGATAGGCAGCAGCATAGGATTGATCTATCTCAGCTTCTACATGAATGGCTTTGCCTCTCCTTTCAACAGGATTTTATGCTCGATGACAGAGGTGTCATAGGTTTTGAGGTCTTCGTAGGTCTAGGCGAAAGCATCAGCAAATTCCCTCAAGAGTCCAATGTATTCAGACCTATGTTCCTTTGTCAGAATTCTTTACAATTTGACAAACTTGGGCTCACTCTCGGTGCCAATGTTGCACTGAACAGTACCAGCGTCATCCTCCAAGATTTCCCCCTTTAACGACACATAATTTCTATCAAAAAGCCTTTTCAAAGGAACCAATCCCCTTGGAATGTGGTTGTTGGGGAGCTGCACAATGTCATGCTTTGCTATTTTACTCAGCAACTTACCCCCATCAAGCCCTTCCTCAGAGACAGAATCTTGGTCGATATGCATCTCTGAAAATTCTTCGACAGTCTCCAAAAATTTCTTGATCTCGAGATCATCCTCGAATACCTTCCAATGTTTGACGTTTTCAGGTATGGAGGGCCTGTATTTTAATTCCACGTCATATTTGAATTTGGGCAGCAAGGGTACTTTGAAATTGCCTGCTGATGTAGCCAAGGAATCTGCCACTGTGTTCTTCTCTCTTGGGACAAAAGAAATGTTGAATGCCAAGAAGAAATTGTCAACTAGGTCCCACACCTCATTTATGTAGCTTCTGAGTCGAGGATGCTTAGCCTGATAAGTGTTTCTGATCTGTTGGACCACCAACTCTGCATCACCGAACACTGNGCAGGTGATACAAAAAATACCCCAACACCAGCACCTTCCCTAGAAGAGGCTCCATCAAAGAACATTTTCCAGATGGGGGTGATGGAGAGAGGAAACTTATGGGAAGTGGTGGGATACTTTCTCAACTTAAGAGGGGGCTCGAGAGCATGGGTGAGCTGTAGTAAACTAGAACCTAAATTAGTGTCTAAGGAAAAAATGGGATGGTTGGTAGGATTGGCTTCATCACTGATTATATAGGCCAGTTGCGCTTCCCTGTATAACCTCCTATGTTCTCCTCCAAACACTGGGATAGTAGCATATGTGAGGTCCATATGCAAAGTTCCCCCTAGTCTTTTTATCCAAGATCTTGATGATAACATACCGAACTTGGGGGGGACATCAGCCACTACGATATCCATGATCACACTTTTCATGGGCAACTGAAACAAGGTCACGACCAAGTCTTTGATAACTCCTAGACAATGAACCTTTCTGGAGTCAAAGGAATAGAGGTCATGATAGGCTCAGGTGACTTCTAGCCCTAACTCTTCCATGATAGTTTTGGGCATGAGGTTGTGAGAAGCCCCCGAATCCATCAAGAAGTTGTGCAATACCTTGTCATGGATGTTCAAGGAAGTGTAGAAGGGAGGGGATGAATCATTCCTGTCTTCTACCATAGGACCTAGAATAACTGCAGGCTTTTCATCTTGTAAATTGATGGAGTCTGTGGGAAGGCATGAGACCTCAGAATGTAACAGCTCAGAGAAGTGTTTCTTGAACCCTTCATGTTTAATCAATTTGGTTAAGGGCACAAGAATTATGATCTTTTGAATTTCATGCTCGAAATTAAAACAAGATGTAAGCTTTGGGATTTCTCTTATTTCGGGAACATGATTCTGGACTATGGGAGAGAGGGGTTGGTGCTTCTTACCTCTGTGACTGTCCGCTACTTCATTAGCAGGTTTCTCTGTTCTAGTGGACTGCTCAGAAACATCAGGCGCTACTGTCCTTTTCTTGGAACGCAGATCATACTTGCCTTGGCCGCCACTAGCCTTGTCTCATTTTCTCAGTTCATTTAGTTTATTGTCCATGAGAGACTCCAAGTATGATGATTGATTCAGATGAGGAAAAGGAGGAGTGTCCCCGAAGCAATGGATTTCAGGATCCAGCTCATCTGTTTCCCCTTCTTCCCCCTCGGCCACAAAATTGTTTTGAAAAGGGGCCTGAATCTTCTGGTCTTCTCTGTCTCTTCCCCTCTCCCTTTGCATAGTTGGGGAAGCAATATTGTTTGGCCTCTTGAAACCTCCTCCCTTTTTGGAATTTTCGGGGCCCTTGTATGCTTTCTTCCCTTCCACTTTCATTCTCTCCATCTCTGCAGACAGAGACTTCACCATCCTGGTCAGTTCATCCACTTGAGGGTGGGGCACCGACGGGCCAGAAGTTGAGGCTTCCGACCTTCCCTTTCTTCTATCTACGTCGGCCTTGTTTCTTAGTCTATCAGCTGCTAATACATTGGATTCCACTTCTATGGCTACATCTTGCATTTGAGCTAAGGAGGTGGCTCTTCTTTCTCTCAATAATAGACAGAAATCGGGGCCAAACGCACTAGCATAAGAAATCTTGGTTGAGGCTTCTGAAGGCTTTATTTTGGCAGGGATTTTATTATACATCTTATTGAATCTTTTGGAGAAGTTAGAGACAGACTCTCCTTCCATATTCTTCAAAGACCCGAACTCTGTCATGCAATACATAAAATCCTTCCTATCTCCCCACTGCCTCAGGAAAACACTATCCAGGGCTTTGATCCCAGCAATAGATACGGGGGCCAATCCTCTAAACCACTTCCTCACCTCACCATCGAGGCTCTGGATGAAGACTCTCATTCAGACATCTTGATTTTCAATGTTGAGGTTGTCTGCATAACTGTAAAAATCAGCCAGGTGCTCCTCCGCAGTTATGTCCCCTTCCCCAGTGAACTTGGGCATATACTTCAAGTAATCTCCAGCAGGGAGAGGATTCATAGGATGAGGTAGGATTAAGGGAGCGTATCTGGCAGTGACTATGGTGTCCATTATATTTAGAGGGGGATTAGCACCAGCCATAGGAATATTAGGTGGAGGATAACTTGGAGGAGAAGGAGTTCACGAAAGGGCTACTGGGAATGAGTCTCAAAGTGGAATGGGAAACAGAAGGGGATTTAAGGAGAAGGCTAACGGGCTTAAGTCGGCAGGTGCTCCTCCTTGTGCAGGAGTGGTAAATATAGGAGTGAGAAAATATTTTGTGGTCCTGGGTATACACCAAGGTACAGCTTAAGAGGAGAGGGGAGTGACAAGGATTTCTCCCTCCAATCCCGGACTAGTAGGGGAAAACTCAGCAGGAACACTCCCGAAATTCAGGAAACGGGAAACCTCAGACGGTGGTCTGTTAAGAAACTGAGGAGGAGAAAATGGAGTTCCTACAGAAGGAGATGGAGAATTACCTAGTTCGGTGGTGGAAGCTTCTTCTTTGGAAGCCTTTCCTTTTCTGAGAACCACCTCTGGATCAGTTTCGGGTGTAGCTAGAGGCAGTTGTGGATGAGACCGCGTGTTTCTACCTCTGAAAGACACAATTAACTCGACAGGTTCGCCACAGTGGAGTCGTCACAATGGATTCACCAGGTGCACAGTATCAATCTTCAAAGGCTCTGATACCCGATGCACCTTCAGAATCAGAGGCTCAATGTCGTTCAATCCTGGGGAAAATTTTCAACTTCATCCCGGGCAACGGTGCCAGAAATGTTAGCGTCAGAAGTCACCCCTGGATTGCTTGCAGGAGCAGAGCCCAACTCCCATCAGTTTTATGTCACGATTTATTTAATGGGGTGATCAAATGGTAAAGACTCGAGAAGGTATAGCTTTAACTCAGGAGATTGGGCCTGGTATGTAGATAGCAAGGGAGGTCTTGATCCAACTTCCGTTAGTAGATGATTAAAGGGTGGTAGATGGGAGACTTGCGAGAAGGGTGAGCAAGACTACCTCGGGCAACAGGCCTTCGAAAGCTTGAGGATGAAAAACTCATAAGCCAAGATCCTCTTGGTCCAGAGCTTCAAGGAGCTGAGGGGTGACTTGACTGGATCCTCCAATTCCAAGTCGTTCAGCGCTAAGAAAATCGCAAGAGTCGATTAGAAACAATGCAACTATTACAGTGATCCAAACTACATCATCCTATAACAACTACAACTCGACTGGATCCTCCAATTCTGAGCTGTTCTAACATAGTAAACAAAGATATGGAAAAGAGGCTGACATTCATAAAGTAATAAGTCTCAAATGCCTTATACATAACCATAGCGACCAGTGCATCATCAAAACTTTTCAACCGGGAGCCTTGCTCAACCATCGATAGATCTCAAAATACAAAGACTGAGTCTATATACTCAGGAAAATTCACCTCACAGAGGTGTGCCCAGTCACTCAAGGCTTGGTGTCCCTTCAGTCAAGCTCGTACTAATATCTTTCTTCAAGCACCACCTTAACTATGCATGGCTCCTGCAAGGAGGGTAGTTGAGCCATTAAGTGCTGGGCTAGCATGTGCAGACTTCTCTGTCTAGTCGAGGACTTCGGCATGGTTTCTTTGGAAAAATCGATACACAAGACCTCTTCGAGAAGACCGCTTGCCAGACCCTCCATTCCCCACACTTAATGAATGAAAGGAGGTTTCAACCACCCGCTCTCATCTTCATTTACTTTAAGCGAAAACCACGATCAAGGTCGCATCAGATGGCGCATGGAGATCATGATGATCCTTTCGGCGACCAGACTCGATGCCTTTGGCCCCTTTTTGCACAGTTTTTTTCTTTCTCAGTGACCATGGGCTGTGACCCTGTGTTTATTCCCAAAGCGCTTTCGGTGTTCGCGAATGGAAGGAGTTAATCCTTGCTCATTCACAGTTACGATGAGCGAAACACCGAGATGGCTTACTTGGGTGCCACGCATCCCTCTCCTATCTGATGGTCCTGAACCCTCCCGACGATGCTGCGGGCCTGGGTCCTGGACACTCCCAGCACTTCGCGCATTGGGAATACGACGATGCCGCACCTTACACCTCGAAATCGCGATGAGAGAATCGGCAAGGAGCCTAATCGTGCGTGCTAGGTGTCTCCTGTGGATGAACGGCTGAGGTTGCTTCGCGATAATGTGGGCCTGACTCTGGGCGCTTTCGGCATTTTTGGGGTTCAGGGTTTCGAGATGTAGAACACCATGAAACTCTCACCCCTCGAACTCCCGAATACCAAAACACCAAT
>JASDQU011029691.1:0-11960 GCA_032191745.1 Picea mariana
CAATAGATCTCGCTGGTTTAATTTGTTTATGTTGTTGTTTATGTTCCCCAAGGGTTAGGTATTCAAGGGTTCTACAGACAAGGGTTTGCCATGTGCTATAGATCTCTGATATATGTGCAAGTTCCAACAGTAGTACTCGGCCCAATATCTCAGGGCACTAACTAAGGAGGATAGACCGTACCCTTAGCTGTACTACCTGACTACCCAAGTACTAGAGAGTATCTTCTTGAGTGTTGTTCTTAGTGACACTATAGCAGTTCGACAGCTGATAGGTTTATCTAAAGAGGGCTTCAAGAAATCTAGGCTGATCCATATATAGGTGCTGTCTGATGCGCTACCACTCGAAGGGGTACCAACAGGGGTTACAAGGGTGGCCAACAGATGTGCGCTTAAGAACCACTTGTATTTCCTGCGTGTATGATTCCCTCAACCGCAGGTTTATGCGTGTAATGACAGATCTCTGTGGCTTAAAGACGCTGAAATACGTCTCTACCCTGAAAAAAAATACCCACAATTTCTGCCAAGGAAAGTTCTCTGATACCACTTGCAAGATACTAGATATATAAAATATGAAGAACATAAATGAAATGCTAGAAATGACAGAATAATAGTAAAATATCCAGCATAATCTTCACAATACACAGAAATAATATACGAAATAGCAACAGAAATAGCACTTTGATTCAGATAGCAATGTTCACAGGCCTCTTCAAGGGGGCAACCTCCAGTCGAGCAACGCTCTGTTACAATAATCTCCAAGCTAGGGTTTTCATACCCTCGACCCTTATTTATATTAAATGTGTCTATTAAGAGAAGCATCTAGAGGAAGATCCTTCTAGAAGCGGAAGCTTCTATTAGGTCTTCTTACATCCGCCTTATTATATTTTATTGAAAGGTCTTATTAATATTGACCTTTATTACATCTGAATACATTGATCTACCTATGTGCGGGTTAGGACCTTAACACAGGGGAATAAAGTGATAAGTATATTGATGGATAGAAGAAATAAAATATTGGTTGATAATACATGTGTACATAATGATGGGTTCATTCTAGTTAATAGTTGGATTAATAGAAGTGATTGAATTGTTGTTGTAAACAATTCTGAGATCAGTTTGTGAATTTTTTTGTAAGTGTTGCCATGGAAATATACATATGCATGATACTGACATATATTTTGGGCTGAGTGTAAATTGGGAAAATTGCAAGTAGTATGGTCTTGGATATGGCAGGGATGTAATCCCAAAAGGAAGACTAATATATACAATTGTAAAAGCCAATCATTATGAGCAGAAAATTCATGCCTGGGAATTTTATTTTTCCTATATAAAATAAATTTTAGAAATTATTAATTACAAATTGTTATGTTATGCTAACACTTCGTGTGGTCAAGTGAAAGGTTGAGGAAATTGTCGGGAGGATAGTCTTGGATGTGGTAGGGATTCAATCCCATACATAAGACAAATTATTGTTGTTACAAGAGCCAAACATGATGAGAAGAAAATTCATGCCTGGAAATTTTATTTTCCTATATAAAATAGACTTGAGGAATTAATTGTTACAAATTGTTACATGATTATTCTAACAGTTGGTTTGGTTGATTCAATGGTGAGAAAAATACAAGAATATTGGTATTGGGTATGGAATTGTTGTAATACATAACAAAGATTGATGCCTACAGCTACAAGAGCCAGATAAATTATGAGTTGGAAGCTCATGCTTGAGAACTATGTTTTCTTGTATAAAACATATTTGACATTTATGATTGAAATTGTTATAAAAATATCTCATGATGATTGTATTTTTATAATACAGATGAGATGTTAGCTATCGAAGTTGGAATCTAGTGAAAAAGAACACCAAAGTGAAATTGATCTCAATGATGAAGGCATCGAATGAAGAAAGTCCAATGGAGTCGTTGCAGTTTGAGTTCTGGAAGCTGCAACTCTGAAACTTCCTAGCTGAGTGCATTGTAGCCCTGAAGAGAAGTGGAATAGCCTGAGGGAATATAAGGCAAAGAAAGGGGTTCATTTCTTTGGGTTGTGCAGGATGAGAGGGAAGGAGAACTTGTTGGTTGGAACTACTACCAGAAATATAAATTCTGCAGATCATTATACATGTTTTGGGTCAGAATGCCTATGTATACATGTTTAATTTTAGGCTAGACTGCATATGTATATAAGATTTAGATGGATTTACTATGTGTATTAAGTCTAGAGGGCCTATATTTGTAATTTTAATAACATTGGAATGGTGTTGTGCACTAAGGACAATGCCAAAATAAGGGCAGGGGGATGTAAAACCTCAATTTTAACCCTTATGAACTAGAATGCATTATGTAATTGTGACTTAGTCCGGTGAGTCGGTAAAGTTGAAAAGGGGCCAAAGTGCCTAGGAAATGTAATACATCTATATACATTAATAAAAAATACATCACTAGTGGGGCTATGATTCCACAAGAGTGGGGGCTTGAGGGGATAAGTCTTTTATTATATTTGTATTTACCCATAATTGATTTTATGGAGAAAATGGGTTACGTGAACTTCTTGTGGGAAGCCATATGGTTCTTGACTTCCAATTAATTATATAAAATCATCGTTTGTTTGTTTGGGGGTTCACTCACTCACTCACTCACTCACTCATGGTTCATCATTCTTTTCACTCTTTCCCTTTTGGGTTCCTCGCTCTTCTTGAATTCGTATGCTCTTGGGGGGATCATGGAAATGAATGGATGAAGGAGGAGAACCATTTCTATATGGATGTAACATATTATTGATCATTAAATGAGTTAATTGATTCCTATGAGCATGAGATTGATGGAAATTCGGAAAGAACTGTCCATAGTTGAGAATCCTTGAAGTTTCTAGTAGGGAGATTTCTTGACGAGCAGCACTACAGCCATAGAGAGAAATGGAACATCCTGAGAGACTACATGGAAGAGAAAGGTGTTAATTTCATGGGTTGTTTAGGATGAGGGGGACATAGAGATGGAAATTTGGATTTGTTGTGTAGTTGGGAAACCTGAGTTCTAGTGAGCCAACCATTGTGTGTTTCAGATTTTTCGTAGCACCTATCCTTGTAGATTCATATCCATGGCTCGAGGGTGACATGTTGTTGAGAGTAAATGAACAAAAATGTATATGGTTGGGAGTAATTTCCTTGGTCTACTTCCATTTGGTGAATGTTTTCTTGAAAATATAAGTGCTTTCCTTGTTTTCTGTATAATGTATATTCCACTGTGTATTTAAATTTCTCTAAGATATGTATTTATAATGTGCATCTATGTTGGTTATTTGTTGTGCATGGCACATTGTTTATTTCTTTTATGTTGTAGTATGGATATTGATTAATGCATGTGGGTGTTTCATTCTTGATTTCATATTAAATGTTATTAGAATTAAAGATCAGTTCATAAGTGATTTTTTGGAGTAGCGTGGCCAACTTATGGGTGGTTGGGTATGTTACAGAGTAGCATGGTGAACCTGAGGGTGGTTGGGTACGTTACAATACCAAATAGTAAAATTAAAAAATATAAACACAACAAATTTTGTATTTAAATGATATTTAACTCTACACATGATACATGTTATGCAGGTGACTTGTCCATTCTATATGGACATTCCCCGACATTGTCTAGTCCCACATCCTGTAGAAACAAAAGAAAATTACAAATTTGAGGATGCCATAAAATAAAGAAATGATTATGGTGAGTTTATCAAATGTGACACATACCTATGTATGGGGTACATCCAATGAGAAGACTGCCTCTACTATAACTTTAGTGGTGGAGATAGTTGTTGATGCATCCATGGGTGTAGAGTATCTGTTACACGGATGTAACAACTGCAAAAAAACATACAATTAAATATTGATATAAATACACAAAATACAAAAAAATATAAATACATAAGATACTAACCTCCTCCATGAATCTATGATGTCCATTGGCCTCCATAGGCCCATAATAGGTCTTCCCTCCCCATAATAGGGAACCTCCCTATTATTATGGGGAGGTTTATCAAATAACATACACCACATATCCATCTTGTTTTTACTAATCTATGGATGGATACACCAGTCAATACAAATTAATTTTTTATCATAGGTAGTTCTTCTCCATTTCAAGGATCCCTAAAAATAGACAAAAGTTTTTGTTTTGAAATACCCAATTCTATGACTTGGTTTCTATCAAATCTAGTGTTGTAGTACTCAAACATTCTTTCCCTACACTCAGAAATAGAAGTCAATTCCCCTTGGACACTTACAATGCACCTCACAATGATGTCCACATAAGTATCCAAGGACAATATGCTTCGTTCTTTGGTGCCCCTTAATTTTTCTACATCTATTTTTAATGTAGCCAACCTCTCATCAATTTGGGTGTTTATATAGGGTGGTTGTGGTGGGTTGGGGTTTTTCTCTCCTTGGTCTCTTGGTGGGTGGTTTACATTGTCACCAGGTTCCATTTTATAATATATGTTGTAATTTTATAAGGAAATTTAATGAGTGGAATTATGAATAAGGTATTACAAACAACAATGTCATTTTATCCCAACAAAATCATTAACATAATTTTGTGTAAAACAAAGAAAAACTATGTGTTAAATTTACAATGAACTTGAAAAAAACCTATACAAGATTGGTGAATTGTTGAGAGATTTACATTCAAGTATTAATTATGTGTAGTGAACCTTTATAATAAGTTTTCAATACCATTGGGATTTACATCCATAACCTATAACTAATTTTTTTTTAATTTTGCAAAGCCAAGAAAGGAAATGACAAAAAATCAACCATACCTTTCTTGTGATGGAAACAGTGTCAATATCATGGGATTCTCTCCTTCTTTACTTGTCTTTTTTTCTTGCAAAATGTAGGAAATTCCCATGGCATGGTGTGCAAATGAGCACAAATGAAACCATGATCCTTAAAAAAAGGGCACATCAGGAACATGTGGATGTTCCTTCTAGGGCACTCTTGTTGATGAACTTATGTAGAAATCTTCATGGAGGTTCAATACTTACCAAACCTATAGGATTACGAATGCATGCACACTCTTGAGAATGCACACACATTCCTATGAGTGTGCATTCCTATTAACCCTGTTGCCACTTTTTCCTCCACCAACTTCATGCACTCACCCTTATCATAAAGTGAGAGATTCAATTAATGATATGATTCCATAAATTTTGGTTCCATTTTTTTGGAATACATGTTCATGTAGAATCATTAATCAAATATTTTGAAAAAATATCCAATGGTGGTATATTTATATCTTTCCAATCCATATTCATGTCAATAAAAAAGCATTGGGATTTTCCTCCTTCGATGAAATTATCCAACATTGAGTACCATTGGGAGATATTGAACACCATATATTTGTATAGAGTCCTTGATAATATTTGGGTATAAAATCAAGGGCCTTGGAATCCTAAAATATTCTTCTCGGGATCAATGGCCATGGAAGAGGTCTAAGACCACCACACATGTACTATGTAGGAAAAATCTAGACTTCAACTAAGAATGTGAGTGTCATTATGAGATATTTCCCACCATGGGATGATATCAAGGTCATGACATTATCAAGGGATAAAATTAAGTCCCTTAATCCCTTAACACCAAATATTCATGAGTGTAGATCATTAAGGATGGGAATTACAGAGCAATGAAGGTTTCAAGGTCAATTAAATGCTCTTAATTCTTCATTATTATTATATATATTAATTTATGTCCTTTTTTTTTTTTTCAGTAGATCATAAGTCCAAAAATACTCCTTACGCCTGTGCAGGTTTACACATAAACTATAACCTTCTTACTAATGTACTAGTTGAACACAATTTTAAATGAATAATTTAAATAGTCTCAATACACCAAGTTTCTTGCAAAAAATATGCCTTCTTTCCACCAACTATCATCAATATACTTATGGTTTATAAAACAATTATAATTTCTTTATAATAAGGGTGAATATTCCTACAAGCCCCCCCAAGTAGATTCTAGGCTTTGAAGTTTCTTTGTAGAAGGTGATGTAGATAGCTTAGACAAACTTTCTAAGGAGGATGCACTAGGTGCATCCAACTCATTGAACAAGTAAGATAGTCATGACGTCCTCCCTAAAGAGGATGTACCCATCAAACTAGCAACATCCATATTATTAAATGAGGTTTGCATCCAAGGTGTCCACCCCAAGGAGGACAAACCCATCATTACAGTTATGTCCAACTCAACATCTATCCATTAAGGGGGTCTTCCTCATTTTCAATTTCTTATTTATTGTGTGATTTGATGCGTGATAATGTAGTTGCATATTTATAGCTTTCAGACTATGTGCATGAGTTATTTAATGTTTCTTTCATCTTGAGTGGACCCTTTGTTTTTCTATATAAAGGGAAGTTGTCCATCATAATAAAGTAATCCATTTTTATTTAAGGATATTCTATTCTCTTGTTATCAATTTTCGTTTTGTTTAATTACTCTTCAATATGATGCACTTCACCTCTCAACTAAGGTTTTTTTATTTGAGAGGTTTATAAATACATAATTTGGTATTAGAGCATCATTCTAGGCCTATTCCTTCCTCATATTTGTTTGAAGATTTGCACCTCACTCAACAGTCTTCTCTTTTACTAGTAGAAGTTTGGATCTAGTTCCTTTGGAGTGTTCCCTCCCACCTAGATCTACATTGGTAGTTTCTTTCATCAATATCCATTGTTTCATTCTTAATTGAAGTGGAAGCCTTTTTATAGCGGGAATACTTCACCAAATATTGTCTAAGGATCCTATCCCACCCACCCAAATTTCAATAGATATTGTTTTACGTCAGTTATTCAATTTTGTCTCAATTCTATTTTATTTGTTCATTACTCTGTCATATCATATCATTTTAATTGGTAAATTGTGTTCCATTATTGGCTCACCTTAGTCTATTATCCACCTTTCTCTAGTACACCAAGGTTCATAGAATTTATCATTTTGTCCCTTAGCATCCCTCCAAGCGGTGTGTTGCAGTTGTCCAACCACTAACCTTTGCAACTCTTAGATCTCTCATGGATCCCTATAAATAATCATCCTCTAATTTTATTAAAGCCTCTCAATAACCCTTGCATACAAAAACCATGAAATTTCTCTCATATGTCCTCATTAGAAAACCACATTCATCCATTTTTTAGCTAGATACCAAAATAACCTTACCCAAATATGTTAGAAAAGATGAATGGGGACGTTTTAGATTCATGGGTCTGTAACCTCAGAGCCTACAACTAGACATATCTAAATATAATGTAGGCCAATCGATTTATCCTTTCTAGTAACCATTTGGAAGGGATTTGTTATGCCTAATGGTAGTCTTAATATAAAAAATCCATAGTTTATGTCAATCTTATTGATGATACTAACTCCAAATAAGCTACAAAGGGAATCACCACATGGGTTGCATTTTGTGATGCTATCTAAATTTTTTCTTATCCTCCATGATACAACACCAATATCATGCCCATATGGTTAGAACTCCATCAAGTGCCTAGCCAAATTATTCAACAATACATAAAGGCATTCACACGACTCAAGATTCAACCACATATTCTAGATCTACAGAAGGTATTTACTATCAAATTTAATCTATTATTATTGGTTATTTTTCACATTGAAATGGATTTGTTTGAAAGTAGTTTTCTTGACGAAGCCTTTATTAGTTCCTTGGTTATTGAAAAAATAGTTAAAAATTTTCTTGGGAAGGCTTGAAGGTGCAATCCCCAAGGCGGAGAGTGCACATATCGAAGAATACCAATGTGGCACTACCACAAAGGTGCACCTCCTTCCAAATGGAGTGCATCTCTACTTGGGAGGTTGGGCATAATTCCCAAGGACCAAGAACTGGTCAACTAAGATATTTTTAGGGTTTGGGATCTTTTATAGTTGTTGGTTAGTTATAATTGATCCACTTTTTATAAGAACCATTGTATGTTCATCTATATAAAGGTTTCCTATTCTACTAAATAGATGAATGATTAATTTTTCTTACTCATATCCTATGTTGTTTTTATCTTTCTTTGTGAATGTTCTTTGGATTTATCTACAATATTGCATATCAAATGGTATTTGAGCATGGGTACAAGGTTCTTTTGTTCCACTAGTCAAATATTTAAATGGTAGATCTAGGCAAACACATGTCCCTTCCTGGGATGCGCTACGGTTGGAATTTGTTTTTTGCAGGTAAGGGATGCAATAGGGTTTATTTTTACCCTCCTCTCTCTCCCCTAAGAGGTGTTCTAGGGAACCCCCCTCCTCCTCTTAGCTCAATAATATTTCCAAAGGTGTGCTATGGAAACCCCCTCCTCCTCTCCTGTATGTCAATTTTTTCATAGGTGCACTAGGGAACCCCCCCTTTTCTCTACATATCAGTGGCCTATATTTCATATCTAGATAGGAGAAACATTATTTTATGAATGTAATGCCTCCAAGAAGGGACACTTCAGAGGATTATGCCTCTTCTCTCAATTATTCCCCTATGCAAGAGTTGGCCTTGGATCCTCGTGAGCTTATTAGATTGAAATGTCAAATGCTAGCTCCTTTGAAACTAGATGCACAATTCCAACTTCCTAAGTTCTCTAGGTAGATGAATGGGGACATTGTGGATTCCTATATTTGAAGTCTCTCTACATACTTCAACACTCGTCACAAAATCTATGACAAGGAGAAGCTTCAAATTTCTATCTTACAAATGGAAGGCGTTTCCCATCCTTGGTGGGATACTCTACCCATTGGGACCCAAATCATTTTGGATTTGTAGGCCTCTTCCTCATCTTATACTCCTCTTAATGGCACTTGGGAAGCTCTCTATCAAGCGCTTTGTAGAAAATTATATCCTATTGACTACTGTCAAATTATTTTGTCTCACTAATTATAGCTCCACCAATTCTCAGGCCAGTCAATGTAGAAATACATTGAAATATTCACGAAGTTCTACATCCAAATTCATATTTAGGACACCGAAGAGGTACTCATAGTAAATTATAATTCTTGTTTATTGAATTTTTTATGTAGGGAGGTGGATCGTTTTTATAATAGTTTTCTATATAAGGATTTATCCCACACTCTAGAAGTTGAGCGTAATCTATCCACTCACTTGAAATCGCCCAGTATCATCCTAACTCATCCTTCATTTCCTCCTCCCCAAATTATCCCTCTTCCCCTAAGTCTGTAAAATGGTGCACATTCCATAAGTATTCATTCCATAACACTACTGATTTTTGCACCCTACAAAATCAATCTACTACCAAAATTTTTTTTTTTGATACTCCTGAGTCCTCATGTTCAGTGCCCCCTCTTTCTAAGAAAATATATTTAGACAATCCCATGGTTGTAGGCCACTCTCTCCTTTTTATGGTTACTGGTTCTAATGCTACCTCAACTTCCACTCTCTTCACACACAATGTCCAAATCAAGGAGTCTCTTTCTACGCTCATTATTGATAATGGCATCCAGAAGAATTTAGAATTTCAATATTTGGTGAACCGATTAAACCTACCCTCAACCCCTCATCCCTCTGCTTATCAATTATGGTGGTTTCATAAGGATGGACTTTGTCTCATGGTCACACAACATTGTGTTGTCACCATTTTTATTGGACCTTTCCATGATTTTTTCCTTTGTGATGTGTCTCCATTGGATTGTGTGGATCTTCTTTTGGGCATCCCATACCAGGAACAACATGATTCCATATATCATGCTTGCATGCATTAGTATCACCTCAAACAATATGTTCAAACTTATGTTCTTACCTCTTCATATTTGAAAGTGCCTCTTCTACTCATTTGCCAAGTTGTCGTCTGCCAAGTAAGCCTCAATTCCTCTCCTTATGCTTTGTGCACCCTATTAAGCCAGATCAAACACTCAATTCCATTACACCTAATATGTCTAATGTTCTCTCTGAATATTTTGATGTTTTTTCCCCTCCAGAAGGAATTCCACCTTAGCACCCTATTTAACATTGTATCGAGCTCGTTCCTAGTGTTACTCTTCCTAATTCCCCTTCGTACTATTTGGATCCCCATGAGGCTGAGGAAATTGAATGCCAACTCCAAAAACTTCTAAATGTCGACCATATCCAACCCATCTTCTTTTCTTGTGCCTCCCCCACTTTCATTATTCCAAAAAGGGAGAGTTGAAAGTGGAGGTTAGTCACCAGTTATCGCGCTCTCAACAAGATTACTATAAAAAATTGTGATCCTCTCCCTCGTGTCAAAGACTTTCTTTATCATTTAAAAGGGGAAAATTATTTTACAAATATGGATCTGACGGTGGGCTATCACCAAGTGCGCATGGCTATTGTTAGCGTAGGCATATGTTGAGAGAAGAGTCAATTTTGTAGCAAGGTTCGAGAACAACTCAACAAATGAGGAAGATTGGACCAAGAAGGAGAGTGCACCATATGTTAAGAACCAAATATCAATATAACATAGAAAAACCTCAGAAAAAGTACTCAACACCTTGAAAAAGAGATAATTTCTATCCTCATAGTGTGCTATTATTTCTTCCGTGAAAATTGTCCAAGTGATTGCGAGAACAAAGCCATCGATACCATACAAATTGATTAGGTTCTAAATATAAAGAAGCAATTCGTACCTTTTGTGTATGTGGCACATTATGGAGATCAAAGAATTGCTCCATCTGAAGTATCCATGTGATTGGGTCCTTGGCATCAAAATTCCTCATATCAACATTAGGAACGTGGTTGGTCTTAAAACCAAAGTTGGAGTTTCTCCATTCTTGATTCACCTTCCTTGTTTCATCATTATGAATTTTATGGGATGCATTTTCACTTTCAGGTGTCTTCTCTATTATGAAATGTTTCAATACCTCCATGATCTCCCCTTTTAACCCTTCCATCATCTCTTGTAGTTCATCTTTTGTAACTATTTTCTTTTGTAAACCATTTATGTCCCTATTCATTTATTCACCTTCATCAAGAGTCCAAGTAGGATTTTCTGGAGGCTTAGTTGGTGTAGAAGTTCCCTTTTTGGGTGGCATGTTGGCCAAGTATCACTTTTGAACCTTGATTTTGAGGTGGTTCTGCTAGACAATATTTATTTTGTTGTATCTCCCAAGTTTCGGACCTTCTGGGTATGAAACATTTTTTATGTAGTTCTCTAATATTTATTCTCTGCAATTCCACAGGTCAGATCTAAATTGGATGTTCCAAGTGGAATTTATGGTAACTTCCCCACAACTTGTCGATTTTTGGCCTTTCCAGGAGATCTCACTTGTATATCCTTCCCCACACAAAATGATTGATATAAAATTCTGAAACTCGTACCCAAAATAACATAGTTTGTCCATGATCCAATGCAACCAGTCCAACTCAATTTGGATACTCTAGGAAGAAGTTATGATTGTTTTACCTAGAACACCTTCTTGAGACTAGTCAATAGGACTAGTCAGATACCCTATCTTACACAAGGTGTATATACAAATGTAAGATGAAACAGAAGCTTAAAGTTTTACCATAGATACCTTATTAATGTTTGTAAATGGCCTCCAGAGGACAGGGTCTGAAACATTACAGAAATTGTTTTATAGTGAACATTCTGCAATGACTCAGTTTAGGATGATTCCCAAACCCTATCTTGTATAGGCTGTATCTCCAAAATGATAAGGCCTCAAGAGATGAATTTTTAACCCACTGTACCTTAATATGTCTACTAAATATCCTCCAAGCCATTCCTTTTGAAACGTTGTATAAAAAAAAGTTATAGCAAAAATTCCAAGGTGTCTCAGATGTAGCAACGAAACCCCAAGACCTTGAGCTCTGATACCATATGTTAAGAACCAAATATCAATATAGCATAGAAAAACCTCAGAAAAAGTACTCAACACCTTGAAAAAGAGATAATTTCAGATAATAATCCTCTTCGAGGGGGCAACCTCCTTTTACCCCACTTAAATGTTCAAGTACAAGATG